>JAKLLW010001567.1:0-13687 GCA_022814695.1 Neocatenulostroma microsporum
CTCATCGCCGCATACTCCGACGAGCTCGCCAACGAGGTGCTCACCGTCGACTTCGAGGACTACTCCGACTCCGTCACTGAGCTCATCAACTCCGGCTGCACTGGCCCCGTACCACTCGGCTCCGTTACCTTCGACTCCCGCGCATCCTTCGAGGCCGGCCAGGCCGCCCAGCCACCGATCCCCTTCGAGATCCTCAACCTCTGGTACGCATGCGAGGGCCCAGTTGTCATCCGCTGGCGCTCTGAGCAGAGCCCGGAGGTCATCACCGGCAACATCGTCATGGAGACCGAGCGCGGCACCAACAGCAGCGAGCCATGGTTGATCAAGACCGTCTACTCCGAGTTCAACAGCGGCGCATGGCTCGTCAACCTCGGTGTCTTCACCCCGAACTGCAGCGCCAACGGCTCCTCCCTCACCGGCCCAGTCGGCAAGCGCAACGCCGGCCGCAGCCTGCCCGTTCGCATCATGTAAAGTGGTGTCTCGACTTGACATCATCAGCGACGCACACTTCTTCGACGCATTTCACGCGCATTTCGTATCTGCATGATACCACTGAAGCAAGCCGGCGTTATCACATCCTAAGGCTGGGCATGGCGAAAGGGGAACAGGCAGTTATGATTCTTGGATGGACGGATATATTAATGATAGCATATGCATAACTACCCACCCAAAAGATGCTGTCCAGTGCGGGTTGTTGGGGACCATGTTGTAGATATCTTGCATAGTACGTTTTGCTCTCTTGAGGCTGAGAATGACAAAGCCATTGTGCCTCACTTACTTTACCTCTCTCCATACCATCTCAGTTCACCACCACCGGCGCGTCTTACTACATAGGCCATGCGCGTGAGGAGTCGTGCAGCGCGCGTGGAGATGAGGTCTGACCGTACAGGCTTACCCTACCGATCTTGTACTACGGCATGTTACACCGTGCTACCTCGCCAATGTCGTGGCCATGCACGATCCTGGGATATACGAAGCAGTGACAGGTCGAAGGAATGGTCGGTATTCGGCGGTTCCGGGTAGCAGGGTACACTAATACGGCGATGAGGAGCCCTATGAGGGCGGTACGGGTAAGCGTGAGACACCGTCACGTTCAGCCTTTCACGCTCTGTGCGACCATGCGCTCACTGCTACAGCATTCCTCGGGAGCTGAGCAGAGCGAGAGACCACACGGCTCTCGCCCTTGTACACGCGCCGTCATACCTTCTACCTGCTACTCCGCTGACGCATATGCGCCGACAGTAGTCACGCTTGCTACTGTACGACTCGACACCGCAGCCCAATGCCCTTTCGCGCTCGACCTCATGCAACCTCCCGATACACCGCACGTTGTTGAACATTGATCCTGCATTAGCAGGGAGCATCATGCGGCTGCCCGTGGCGGCGCGTCTCGAAGCGTGCAGGCGGTCGGCCGCCGGCATTGGGTCTTCACATCACGTCTCGCCTGCTGGTCTCCACGGTCACTGCCCCAGCAGTCCTCGCTCAGGGTGCCTCCCAAGCGTTTGCCTGGTCGAAGTCGTTCTGGAGGTTGAATGTACTCCAAGGAAGCATCACGGTACGCTATCGGGGGCATGACAACTGCGACAGTCGCACTTCGACGCAATCTCCTACCTCGTGCAGTATTGGAGCAAGCGAAATGAGCGCACTGCAACTGTGCAGTGGCCGACATACGCTGTGCATCGCCTACTATGGGCAGAAGCGACGCGCTCAGATACGTTTGCTTTGGCCGTGACTGCTGCAGAGCAACGCGATGTGACTATCGTAGTCTGCTCCTCAACGTTCGTCGCTAAGCACTGGGACGGGACTAGATTGTAGCGGCATGTGATAGGAGCTAGCATCCTTGGGATGTGATCTTCACGGGTGCACGTCTACATGCTCCGGTACTGCGACATATGTTCTACTGCTAGGCGCTATTCGCATGAAATGGACATCCCTCGATGTCATCGGTTGTTATGGACCACTCCAGCGGCCTTCCAGATAATCTCCTAGCCTGAGCTTTCGGACAATGTGTCAAGTGAAAGCTTTGCTTTGACTACTTCTTGCCAGGCGTACATGGCCCATCGACAGTTCAAAGACGTAACAATGCGCTCCAACCAAGCGACTCAATGACCAACATAGACCAACATAGCGTACTATGGAACATCACAAACCGATCTCATTGTTGACAGCGGTAATGGAAGCGGCCGGCAGGTTTGCTGCCACTCAAAGGACCGTGCCTATGGAGCGTATAAGATGACCATGCAACATCCGTCCTGAGCTTTATCGACAGACAGCAATACCAGCAAGACAACAATGTCGTACATACCATCTGAGAACGCCCGGGAAGAGAAGCCCCACGAAGCAGCCGAACCAAGCCAGGATCTCAAGGAGAGGGTTGAGCAGGATAAGCTCAATATCCTCATGAACGACGTCCTCAGTACAGAACCGCCTCACAAGCGCCTGGAGGGCAAGACCTTCTCCGATGACGAGCTCAAGGGAGAGATCATGAAACAAGCTACTCTTAATTCTCCGTCCCCAGGCAATGTAGCTGCTCCGAACACCACCAAAGCGGACAAGCAAGCGAAATGGGACAGGATCGTCCGCGGCCAGACATCCCTGGATGGAAAGGCGACCGAAGATTTGACAGATCTGGTGGTGGAAGCTCACCAAGACAGGGAGTGGTTGAGTAAGGATTGAATGGAGGAAAGCGTTCTGCGTGCGGCAAGAGGGTGGCATGGCAAGTGGTCTCAGAGGCCTCATTCTGCATAACAATGAGGTGACGGGATGCACATCATCCTCATAACTCGATGTAGTACCCAATGCTACCTGCTAACCGTCCTCGATCGCCGCACAGAGTAGTGATGATCTCAAGAACCGTAAGCTCGCGGTGTTGCCGGCGTAGCCCCTGGGAAGAACGTTGTCGGTACCGTTGGGATGGCAATGCTCGCCGT
Source organism: Neocatenulostroma microsporum (assembly GCA_022814695.1). Lineage (NCBI taxonomy): Eukaryota > Fungi > Ascomycota > Dothideomycetes > Mycosphaerellales > Teratosphaeriaceae > Neocatenulostroma > Neocatenulostroma microsporum. Next base: position 2,931 of record JAKLLW010001567.1, read on the forward strand.
CAGACCTAATCCACTGCTCAGATCACTAGGCATGTACGGTGCTGAGTATCCAGTTGGCGCAGCGGTCACGGTGATCGTTGAAGTGTTGTAGGCCGTGTGCGTGGTTGAGTCTCTCAGGCAGTAGCCATCCCCGTACGCATTGGCGCACTTGTAGTACTCCACCTCGCCAGCGTCAGTCCAGATGTCGATGTCGTCCAGAGTGATATTGGTGCAGGGCTCAGCCGCAGGGCAGTTGATGTAGATTGGCGCTCGCCGAGCACCGTTCGCACAGTCGCCTGTCCAGTTGGAGAACGTAATACCTGCAGCTTTGTCAGTCTGGGGGTCATGCAGAGGGCGGAGCAATACGTACTATCGTAGATGACACCGTCTCCGGGCTGCACCGCTTCGCTCGCCCAGTAGGCGTTGATATACAGCGAATAAGCGTTGTTGTGGCCAATGAAGTTCTGCAGCAGCACGTCGGTGACCGTACCGTTCCCGCCGTTGGACTTGAACATGTACATCTGATTAGAATTGACGGTGTACACATTCGAATACTGAATGGCTGAGATGTTTGTGCCGTCGTTGAGACTTCCCATTGCACAGCCGCCAGACCAATTGCAGTAGATGTCTTCGATCTGTCTGTCTGTCAGCAGTGCCCAGAGTCAAACCCTTCGTGAGAGCTGACCGACCAGAAAGTTGTGTGCTGGGCTTTTGACGGTGACACATTCGTCTTTTTTCGTGACCTCAACGTCATGTATCCATATCTGGAAACCTGGAGGGAGATGGACAAGCATTAGAGCTGGTCTCCTATCCCGAGATCGAAGAAAATACACACCCCAAACGTCGATGCCGTCCAGCCCACCTTCATTAGCTCCCCGTATGATCATGTTGTATACTTCACCTTGGCTGCTAGTATCCATGACAAGATGGAAGGCGGGCGAGTCCACCAGCGCAATGTCATGAACGGCGAAGCTCGTCGCATTCGTCAGCCGCAACAGTCTTGGTCCGTACACTCCTTGCGAGAGGAATTGATAGCCGTAGCCTTGTATTGCACCTTTGCCATTGGAAGAGTACAACTCGAAGTCGGTGCTGTCTTCGATTGCGATCATGTTACCGCCAGAAACGTTGCCGGTACGCTCGATGACGCCTTCGAGGTTGATAGCCCAAGCGTTGCCGCCGCTGAGAGTGACAAAAGTCGACATGGCATATGTTCCAGACGGGATGTTGATGACTCCACCCGAACTGCAGGCGTCGAAGGCGGCCGTCAAAGCAGGTCCAAGGTCGGCTGAGCCATTTGTGGCTGCACCGTACTGTGCCCGGGACGAGATCAGCAATGCGTAGCCAGCTTGACCTGCGTCCTTGGTAGTCTTACCTTAGTGACATCGCAGACTTTCTTCGCCCATTTCTTGTCAGAGGAGGTCAGTGGGCCAACCGGATACTCGGTGGTGTCTGCAAGCTGCGGCGCCGAGAGCGGAAGGAACAGCGCCGCCGAAGCAGCGATCAGGTGAAAGAGCATCGTGTCGGTCAATTACAGATTGTCTCTCGGAATGAAGACAGAAATATGGAGCCGAGCGACGCCAGTATGTCGAAAGAACAGCTACGAGCATCTTGAACTACTTACATATGTGAGCAGCGCCAGTGATCACTTCTTTGGCATCGCCTGTACAGGAACAATTATTCGCTTCAGCCAGAGCGGAAAAGGTTTGTCCTCCAAACAGCAGGAAGCATGTTGTCAGGCCCAGTATGCATAAGGTAGCCGTATGTTCGAATAGACATTTCTCCGTACTTAGTGTGTGGCGGCTACAGCTCGCTCGGTTCGAAACGTGCCGAAGGTGTGTACACGCAGGTACATGGTATCTTTCGCCAGCCGAGATCCTTCTGCGCTGATAGTGACTGAGGCTAGACGTTAGATCAAGAAGGCTTGAGTCGTCGCCGTAGCTTGGGAAAGCATGGCGAGGAGGACAGTGAGGACGTCAGAGTCACGGCGTCGACAGAGCTTGGTGCAGCACAGGGAGGGCAACTCGTATGTGTCCGGCTACTTGGAATGGAGTAATGTATCTGCCGTCGATCTGCATATGCGTCTGCATCGACTGCGGGGGCTAGGGTGTCAATGAACGTGTGGAGCCGGTCGTGGAGTCATGCTTTCGACGTAAGAGCGACTGTACCGTTACCCAGCATCCCATCGTGAGTTCTGATCAGCAGAGTTCAACCTACCGCTACCGAGCGCCTTTCAAGCAACTTGTTCAAATTGACGAGCAAGCCGTGTCATCCACCAAGGAGCAACCCTCGCAATCCTATATATTCACCAAACTTACTATCAGGGAAAATGGACAATGTAACGGAGTCTGTAATGGAATCTTGTGCCCGTCCTTGAGTGATAGCAATCTGGTAGAAGCGATGCCGTGTTGGAACGCCGTGGGTGCCCAAGCCATGTTTGCCAGACCGGTCGTGGGCGCTTGGGTATTCTACTCTCCAAAGTCATTTGTGCGAAAGAGCCGATGCGTAGCATCGTTTGCCAATGCAAGCACATCGGCTGAGTAGAGGCGGAGTCATGGACAGTAGGCCAGCAATGTTCTGGCTTGCTGTGCCAAACACAGGCCTGCCAACAGAATAAATATGAGCAAGATTCCAAGGGCGCTGCATCGGATCCAGAGACTCTCACATCAAGTCCAATGGTGGTGGCTGAGTTCCTGCTGGGCTTCGTCTGCGCACTGCTCTACTTCTCCTCGGCCTTACCTCTGCTGCTTGTGCTTTTCCTTCTGTGGCAAGACAAAGGCAGTCGACATCATGCCCTTCTGCATACCAGGCAAGACTCGGGGGCCTGGAACAGCCCGCACTGTACGCTAACGATATCGCTCCATGGCAACTCAAGGGGCCCACCACACACGGCTGCACGCTGTGTTCTGTGGCACCACATCTTCCATGGCAATCCATTCCAGTGTAAATCCAGATGGACTCTTTTGTTCCGCACATTGATCCGCATGTGCGGAAGCCAGTATGTTGGCCATTCCACCATTGTTTAATCCGCTCCTTGCGCGCCAATACGAGGTGCTTTCCTATCTTGGCCCAGCGTGATCCAGAACAGCTCGGCGTATCTGGCCCCAGTGGAGATAGGTGGCGCATGCTTTGCAACGATCTGTGTTTCATAGCATTGTTATCACCACTCAAAGGCCCATCAGTTTTGCTCTCCTAGGTTGACGGCGCCAGCATAGACGTCGTGCAGGATTAGCGTGGCTTGTTTCACCATCGTGGCTCTCAGTTGGTCCAATACACGATTGCTTCCTGCGAGAGCATGGGTATGATAGAGCGAGTGCGTTGACGAGCAACATGCCGCAGTTGTCGATGGTTCGTGAGTGCGGCTGAATCCTTCCAACCTGTTCATTCTACCATGTGGGTAGCGAATGCAAGTATAAGTACGCATCTACCGCGACGAAGCAGTGCTATCAGTCAAGGATCCAGTTCACACCTCTCATACAGCCACCGTTCCAGCTTTAACGTCTGCAGCCGCCGCACCTGAGGAGGCAACCGCCAACGCACCATGACCCAGCCTACCACGGCCCAAAGCAGCATGACTCTTCCCACCACACTGCCAGAGCAGCTTGCCCATATCAGGAAGTCTTTCGCTGAGGCCGAAGAAACCTGCAAAGCACCATGAGTGCTTGGTATGAATTCCAATGCCTGCTTCTGGAGAAGTAAGGCTGACGGTTCGAAGGCTTCGCAACCCATCTTCCAGGGCTGTCCATCAAGCTTCATGAGCTGATGACGATTCTTGCCGCAGTTGCATTGATCTTCAACACGCTGTTGTCGTTATACCTGCTCTGGGGACAGTGCTTCAACTGGACGAAGCCGAAGGAGCAGAAGCAGTAACGTAGCAGACTGCGCAGTGCTGGTCCTCGCTAATGCCATGTTGCTAGGATCGTCCGCATCGTCTTCATCCCCTTCTGCTCAATCTGCGCATTCGCCTCCATCTTGTCTTACAAGTCCAGCGGGTACATTGTGCCTTTCGTAAGTTTAGTGCACGTATTACCAGTATGTCCGACAGTGGGTGACCATTCTTTGACAGTCGCAATACTACCAAGGCTTTGCCATCAGTTGCCTGTCCTTGCTATACGTCCAGCTCGTCACGCCGGACAAGACAAACCGGGAGACCTTCTTCGACAGTCTGGAGCGTAGATGGGCCAGTGGCAGAAAGAAGAGCAATAATGGGAGCTTGCGCTGGTTCCGGGTACGTCTTAAAGAACTCTCTCCGGAGCTCTACTGATCAGACTATCCAGGCCATCTGGGCGCTGGTCTTCCAGATCACGGTCACCAGAATCGGTACAGTCGTCGCAGATGAGGTGTTATGGTCCGCTACCTGCCCGCTAGCTCTTGCCCGGAAGTGGGGATTCATTGTCATCACAGTGATCCAGAGCACTAGCACATTCCTCGCCGTAGTAGCATGCATCACGCTCGAGAAGCGAACGCGGCCGCAGCTGGAGCAACACCAGGGTCTCTTCAAACTCATCTCGTAAGTACAGTATTCCAATGCTAAGGACTGCATGTGCTGATCCGTCGCGTGTGACAGTTTCAAGGGCGTCACATGGCTGAGTGCCACTCAAGACGTTCTATTCTCGGTCCTGGCGCAGCAAGAAGTCTTCTTCCCAACAGCGCCATTCCATGTCAGCTACAACGATTTCGCAAAGGGCCTACCAACCTTGATCCGATCAACGAGCTGGCCGCCGTCTCTGTGTTCTTCCTGTGGTCGTTCTCATTCGAAAAGTACTTGCAGGCTGTCAGGAGTGGCACGCCTGTCCAGACAAGCGCGCGCCGTGCGCTTCTGCAGTCTTGCAATACCGGCGACATCTTCCAGGGCTTGGCCTACGCGTTCACTGGATGGCGTAGAAAGCCCCGTGGCACCTACACTGACCCCAACGTAGTCGAGAGGAACGAGTTGACCTCATACCAGACGAAGAGCCTCTCATCCGAAAGATCGAAGAGAGGTGGCGAACAGTAGCCGAAGTAGCTGTTTGGGTTGGAGTTGGAGCGGCGATCACCGTGGTGTTGTGGCGGCATGTCCATGTATGCAATGCATGAAGCGCTTGTTCCCTTGAACTGGCTGGCTGTCGATACCTCATGTTGGTGGAGTACTGATGGAAGAAGCTGTGAGCAAGGGAGGTCGTGGCGACTTTGGGGCTAAGATGCACGGCCACGAGTTGCATACCATTTGCGGTTAGACAGATCTCGGATATGTCCGTTAGTGGCGTATCGGCATTGCAGGATTCAACACTGATCGTCCCCTCGATCCTTTCCTCTCCATGCGACTCGGCCCTGCGAGTGGTGAGAATGGTCCGTCTAAGCCAATGGCCCCGGGCTAGCAGCGCAACGTCTCCCTGAGGCAGTGAAATCGCAGTGGGTCCTCGATTGCAACAGCAATCACGAATGTCTAATCCGTATATCTATCTACTCACATCCTTCCTTCGTCAGGTAAGGCATCCATCTCATTTGCCTTGCCCGGGTTCCTTCTATTCCTTCCAAACCTCCCTCTACACGGGAAGCCCAAAAAGCAAAAAGATGGTCTACCGTGGAAAGACAGCAAAAGGTTGTCAGCTCTGCCGACAACGACGGATCAAAGTAAGCATATCGCGGCCGCATGAGTACCATATGTACCTCTCGGCTAATGTGAGACAGTGCGACCTACATGTTGATGGGTGTGGTCCTTGCAGAAGGGCGGGACGTTCTTGCCATGGCTACCGAGACGAGCTCGATACCCTGTTCGTACACCAGACGTCGGAGACTGTCAGCAAGCATGATCCGCAGGGGGGTTCAAGTGCTCGCCGCACGAGAAAGCCAACAAAGGCCAAAAAGGATCATCCGTTCATCTCTGGCAGTGGAGAAGGGCCTAAGCAGGCGATTCTGGACGTCCGACCTGACCTTGCAACTCCCGACAAGGATGAGTTCGCGTTGGCCTATTGCTTCGAGCACCATATCGTGCGACCTACCTCAGGCAACAATGCGTGCCAAGTCGTCGTGGATGATAGCCTGCTCAATTGTTTTCGTGCCCTAGGAATGGCCACCTTCTCGGCTCACGGACAATCTCAGAATGCGGCCACCCGCGCCCGACATTACTATGTTACAGCCATCAAAGGCCTGAATGAATCTCTTCGCTCACCTGATCTGGCCACGAACGACACTCCCCTGTTGATCGTGATCGCGCTTTCTTACTTCGAGTCCATACTGGGCGAGGCCAAAGGCGGGATAGATGCCTGGGCACAGCACGTCAATGGCACGGCTGCGCTAGTTCATATGCGCGGAGACGAGCAGATGCAATCTCTCGACGGCCGGATCCTGTTCATGCAGGCGACTACCAACATCATATCCAACTGTCTACGCTTTGGGCGGCGACTACCGCAATGGGTCGAGACTGCCGTCCACATAGGTTCGGCTTACATGGTCGACACATCAGATCCGCTATGGAGGGTGCATACTACCTGCTTGGAGATGACCGACTTCTACAGTGACGTCGTCAATGGTCGATTCCAAGGACCCGAGATAGTTCTCGGCGAGGCGCGAAGACTTGATCAGCGGCTTGAGATGGCGTTCGAGGGGGCAAGCCCAGCATGGCAATACGAGACCAAGGACTGCACATCAGATGGCGTGAAGCTTGCAGCCTTCCCTGGGTATCTCATATTGCACCAAGCATCTCTTTCGGCTCAGATCTGGAACTCTGCGCGTAACGGCAGGCTTGTTCTCAACACCATTATCCTGCGGACTCTGGAACGTATGGCGGCACGTAAGACCTCATCAGAAGACCAGCGAGCCCAGGCTGCACGATCTCTCGACATCGTCACCACAATGTCGAAAGACATCTTGGCCAGCGTCCCGCAGCACACTGGCTTTCCGGGTCTGGATGCTCGCGGGTTCGAAAGGCTGCCTACGCCAGGTTCTGGTGTGACCAAAATAATTGACTATTCGCAATCTCATTTGCCCGTACTGCGCACATCAACAGGGTACCTACTTGTCTGGTGCCTCGCTTCTGTTGGAAAGATCGCGCTGCCTGGAAGTGAGATGAAGATTGCCGCATGTCTTGCATTACGACAGACTGGAAAGCTGCTGGGGATACGGCAGGCTTTGCATCTTGCTAATTGGATCATGGACCCAGATGGCGCGAACGCTGAGCGCTCTACTCTGTTCGTGCGAGAGTGAATTGTGTAGATGCCGAAACAGGCTGCCAAGCTGATGCGCATACCTAGCGAAACGATACGAGAGATCATGCGCGGCTTATACGAGCTCCGCATTCCAATGCCACGGACATCGGTGAAGAACGCCACAAACACCAAGACCACTGGCAAGCATATCATAAGCTTCCATGTTGCTGACTTACTTTGACACTTTTCTCGGACAGTCTCATCTGTGTTGCCGCCCAACTAATATGCCTACCAACACCCTACGCTGTCTAGTGCTTGCTCTGTACACCGCTACCCAGGTCTCAGCAATTCCAGAGATGCGAGATGCGGTACAAATCCGCCAGGAGCCTGCACTCAACATACCGGTCGAGACAGTCATCGTCAATCGCTTTGGGTCCATGTGCACAGCACCTGCAGCAACAGCCTCACATTCGACCTCGCTACAACCATCACACAGCCCTTTATCATACAGCACGCCAACTCGCTGCGATGACCCTGTTTGCCCTCTCCTCAACAATGCTGCTTGCATCGATGCTCAGGGCAGCACCTATGGTATTACCTGTTCTGCCTCGCTAACAGGCCTAATCGCATTTGGGTCCAACCTACGAGCGCGAACATACGAGATGACGTTCACGGACTGTTTGGCATTCTGCGACAAGCAGGGCCCCGGGTGTCACGGTGTATCATACAGCTATCAGAACTGTCTGATATATGGGAGCGTTACGGGCCAGCTGGCACAGAACGGCAGTATCTCTGCCAGGAGGCTGGAGACATATGACGGATTAGCACAATGAGAGTCGGACAAGCGAGCCGGCCTACTCCTTCCATCTTGGAGGTAGGTCGAAGAAGCACGGGCGCAAAAGTTGAGACTAGCTTGATGGACAGCATGAGACAGCAAATGAAGGTCGACGCATGTCTTTGAACGCTTGAAACACACAGAACAAGCGAAAGCCTTCCACCAACAACCCAGTGACAGTACATAACGAGAGACACCGACTGCACACCTCTTCCGACTGCGCAATGCTATCGTACGTCAACAGCATTCTCGACTGGCTCTTCAACATGGGCTCACCACCTTACAAGCAACTCCCTCCGCTCGCCTCAGCAGCGCTCTTCAAGGAAAGAGCCCCTTCCAACGGCGGTGGTCAGCAGTGCCCGTGTGTTGTCGAGGAAACCCGCCGCTGCCGAAATAAGAGCTTTTGCAGCTTGAACAGCACCAAAGGCGCCCGTAAGCTAAGCGACGAGGCAAGACAGCTGCGCGCCGAGCTCGTGGAAAACTTCGACGACTTGACGTACGAGGAGCACAAGACCATGACGGTCAAGCTTGCTGAGTTGTGCGTGTGCAAGGACCATCTCACGATGAAGAAGCAGGTTAGCGAGGACATGCTAGAGCAGCTGTACAAAGACAATGGCGTGGAGTTGCCCAAGGGCACTGCTGCTCGCTCGCCAAGCAATGCTTCATCGCCAGCGTTCCAAACACAGCAGATACCGCCAACACGTCAGGTGGCCACTCCGGTTACCTTGACAACAACCGTCGCACCGGAGAAAAAAGCCGCCAAGATCTTTGCGACGCCTCTGCAGCCACAATCAACGTCCCGTACGGCTGCAGCATCACCGCCGCTTCCGCCGCAGCGGCGAAGACACATTACACCAGCCAGAACTTCGCCAGCCGAGGTCGACAGGAACAGTTCGTCGCCCACGCCATCGAGCAGAGCAAGTCAAGCGACCTCCTCATCACGGACTTTGCGTGGCGATTCTGCGCGGCCCATAAGCTTGGCGGATAGGGTCCAACAGCTCGAACGGCAGAGTCGCACGATGCAGGACAGAATTAACGAGTTGGAAAGAGAGGTGAATAAGTGGTGGCAAATGTATCAGGATCTCAAGCGGCTCGTCTATGGTGCTGCAAATGCGGTGCAGGCTGCGGTTGCTTTCGCAGATGACGATAGCGAGGAGGATGAGGACGAGGAAGCATAGGCTGAACAGGCCGAAGGTCCAAGGATTGTGATGAGATGCCAATGAGTCCGTGTATCGTTAGAAGTCCTTTTTGACATGCGTTGTTTGTTTTTGAACGCTGCTACGTCTCCAGAGCCATGACTTCTGTCCGTTACTGCGTAAGGCAATAATTGGCAGCATAAGCTAACAACGCTGTTGAATCCCCAGCTGTCGTCTCAGCCATGCAGAGGCAAATACATTAGATATTACCGAGCCCAGCCGTCGTCTCCCGGTCAGCCAGGAGCAGTCCCAAGTAAAGCAGCCAACTCCCTAATGTCGGCAACAATCTCCGCCGGCCGCTCCCAAGCTGCATGCCTCACCCTCCCCTCTCTCCTCGTTAACATCGCAATCCGGTGGTACGCCTCACACCACTGCGGCGGCGTCTGCCCCGTGCCAGTACCAGACATGGCAGGGTCCATAAAATGTGTAATACCCAGCGGTACATTGCTATGGCTCAGCCACAACGACGGCACGAGTGCTTGGGAATTGACAAGCCATCTCAATGCGACTTCTGGGCCCGGTAGCCAGTATATCATCGTCCAATTGATGATTGCTGTTGGCGTCCAGACTGTCGATAGTCCTTGGAGTTCGAACACGGGACTACCTTGTTGTGGAGATCGATTAGATCCGGCTCCACCGGGTGTGCTAACAGAGTGTGGGCTTGATGGCGACCTTGTCATGACAGGCGACCTCGCCGATCTTGTCGAGCCAGGAGAGTCGAAGCTTTGTGGGCTGCGGGAGGTTGTGCGGAGGGTAGGTGGGTATATCGCGTCTAGTATGTAGGCAAGTAAGCCTGGCGGCGAGTCGCAAAGCGCATATGCTGTCGTTTGTGGTCTCTCAGAAGGCTGTGAAGGTACTCCGGGAGTTAAGGGAGGCGTCATGCCAGGTGTCTGGATCGATAGTCCAGACAGCGCCATATCTTCTTGAGTATATCCGAAACCAGACCTTGGTGGAGGCACGTCTGGGTTTACTGTGTGTAGTGCCATGCAGCTGCCCATGCATCCCAATGCCAGCATGCGGCAGATTTTGAAGCCCCTGCGCTCATTCGTTAGCCAGATCATCGCAGCATTTCACTGTGAGCTTTTTGACGCAGTCCGATTTCTTATCGAAGCAGTGCGTGAAGCCCTTCTCGACGACGGCGAGAATCGTATCATCTGCCCCGATATGGGAGAATTGGACATACCATCCAGAGCCATGTGCAATGTACTGGTTGTAGCCCAGTGACTTCATCAACCCATCAAACAGCGCTGCTGTCGTCGGCATAGCATTGCCCTCCTCCAACACCGAATCGCTGAAACCAAACCCAGGTATGCTTGGCGCTACCACATGGAACGCTTGGACATTATCCGCGCCTCGAGGTGAAGTCGCAAGCGGGTTGCACAAGGCATCGATCATCGGTGCTATCGTAATGAAGCTCTCAGGGAAGCCATGGACGAACAGCAGCGGTATTGCGTTCGGATGCTCCGACCTTCGATGAACGAAATGCAGACGCGTGCCATTGACTGCTGCTCTGAACTGCGGAAGGGTCTCGTTGTAGAAGTTCTCTTGGGTGCGCCAATCGTACTCCTCGAGCCAGTGGTCTACTAGAGGTTCCAGATCGGATTTCGTAAGTCCGAAGTCGTA
>JAKLLW010001568.1:0-13663 GCA_022814695.1 Neocatenulostroma microsporum
CAACTTCACGACCACGCTGGAAGACATGAAGCGGATACCTGGTATTGCTGCCGATAAGGTCGAACTGTTTGGCAAAGAGTTCTGCAAGCTCGTCAAGAAATGCCAGGAGAATTACGAGGCAGTGAGGCCGCAGCGAGATGACGAGCAAGTATTCGATCCCAAGCTGCAGCCCGTCATTGATCTCGTCAGCGACGACGATGAGAGCGACGATTACGGCAGCCTTGGAACCTCCGAATTCGACGAGGAGGATGAACCGACGGAGCGCAGCACGTTCTTTCAACAGCCCAAGCAGGTTGCCGAGTTCAATGCACGCTTCGCGTACTCAGCCTCGCAAGCCAACAAGACAACATCGGCTGCTAAGCAAGCGGCACCAAAGGGCGGCAAGAAACGCAACTACCAAGCGAGAGCTCGCAATACATCGTATGGTGAAGTTGGCTACTCAGGTGTTGCGAAGAAGAGGGCTCCGAAACGGCGATCGAATGGTAGTACATCGCGTACGGGTGGTGGGTCTTCGAGGATGGGTGGAAGGGGCGGCGGCGGCGGTGGTGGTATCTCCATGATGCCCACTTGAGCGAGTGCCCGCATGACTGTGGCATAGCTACGATACGGTTGGTTTCGGGAATTTGCTGTGACGATTTTGCTTGCTCGTGAGCGTTCTCTCGCTTTTGTAGATCAAGTATTTAGGTAACTATGATGCACATGACCCATCACAGCAACGTGTCTCATGCGTACTATCCAATGTCCCGCGAAATTGCAAGCCTTCATACTACCCGCTTTGCTGGACAAGATTTTGGATGATTGGGGGTGTTCACGCATTCATAGCTTGACCAGGCTACGCTCCACGCATCCAGTGGGTGAGCGCCACGAATGACCGAACATTGGATGCAAGCGTGCGATACGCTGGACAAGGCGATGCAGGTCAGAACGAGTCCGGGTTCATGGTGGAAGCAACTTGGTGCGAGTGCTTGGCCTGACCCTGCGTTGTGTCTCTCATCAGCATCAGAGAACAATGGTCGAAGCTCGTCTTAGCCGTCCCACAGGTAAGTACGTTCAGCTGGCTTCTGCACCTAGCCTTCTCACGAACTACCGCCAGTAATCTGATGTTCGACCGCGATGCTGAATAACCCCATACGGAATCCGAGCCGGATGGTGGCGAAGGGGGTATCCGCACAGAGAGAACTGTATGTCAATTCGCTACTCTAGCGAACGAGCTGCTGACCCATCCGACAGATGCCGTACCAGACAATCTCAGCAAAAGAACAAGCAGAGCGTAGGCGCCACATCCGCCAGATAGCGTCCAACGGAAACGACAGTGCCAGGAGAGACAGAACAATACATCGTCCATCTTCCGATCTACTAGCAGTAAATCTCATGCCGGGCCATAGCACCCGCTTCTCCACGGTGCTACCGAAGGACTTTGAGTCGACCAAGAGCGATCAGAAGGATCGACGGATACAGCAGCATCCAACGACACCCAGTGGTAGTCCGGTCCGTAGTCCGACTGGGGGTGAGGCTTCCAGAGGGAGCAAGACAAAGCAATCGAGAGCAGAAGCGAAGAGCGCCAATAAGCGCAGGTTGAGGAAGAAGAGCAAGGCGATTGGAGTGGATCCAGCAATGGTGAGAACGCTACCTTGAGTAACTTGAGGCCACTATTCGGCCCTGTAGGACGGCATAGAACGGGGAGCTCGATGCGCTGGAGAAGTCGTAGAGGTCGTCATTGGGGTTAGTATATCTCTGAGAGGTGGGTGTAGAGGGCAGAGGGCGAACGGTTGCAGATGGCAGAGTAATTCATAGTTGTGAGCTTTTATGAGAGCCAAAAAATAATGAGCTGCTTGCGTTGGAGTAGACCTGTGGTGACAAGTTACTCAATGGTGAGATCGTCGTCGACGAGTATTGCAGTGTACGGATACGCGTTTCTCGTACTGGAAAGCCTGCCAGCAGCTTGGGTAGGAAGTCTGTTTCGATCCACGGTTGGTGATGCCGTGCCTCAAGGACACATACCGTCTCCGAGGGCGTGATTATCAAGAGAGGTCCTGGAGGTTGGTCGACGCGGTTGTTAGCTTTTTGTCTCAGCGAGAACGATGTTACTAACAAGCCAATAGCTAGCGTCGCGACTACCCGAGCCAATGTATCGACGTGCTCTAGCTCACCACAATATATCATTGGCCACAGATAGGTCCCGCGCTAGCGTTTGGCCTGGCTGCACGCACCTTTTGTGTGCAACTTTTTGGCACCTGAGGCCGAACATCTTCAACTTCCGCCAAGCGAAAAGTTCACGCACTGCGGCCACACCACCACCATCAACATCATCACCAGCCCTTCACGACCCTCCTCTCCTCTCCTCTACCCACAGCCAATCGCAAATATGGGCGTCGCCTTCGACTACTGCCCGGAGAGACCGGAGAACATGGAAGCCATCCTCAATGGACTCGACCGCTACAACCCCGAGACCACGTCGGTATTCCAAGAATACGTTGCGCAGCAGTGCGAGAGCCAGACCTACGATGCCTACGCCAACCTTGCATTACTTAAACTGTAAGTCGAAGCTACCTTACAGCATGAAGAATTGGAGAGGAGAGGTTTTACATGATGAACAAACAATTACACGTTTCCTATTACCTGACCACACCCCGAATGAACCCGGGGTGTCGTGAAGCGAATCTTGATATTAGCTCTATCTGAATCAACACCATCTCCTCCATCACTCTACCAAACACGCCTACAAGCACACCTCTTTACGCACAGTCAGCTAACAGGAGGATGGCGTGGCAGATACCAATTCAACCCCCACCTAACCCGCGACGAAACCACAACCAACATCCTCGTCAAAGCCCTCACAGTCTTCCCCTCACCCGATTTCGCGCTCTGTCTCTCCCTCCTACCACCATACGTCCTCGCCCAGTCGAAACTCGCCGGTCAGCAAAATGGGAGTGGTCCTACGCCTGCTGCTTCTGGCACATTAGCCGAAGCAGTACAGCACCTCTCCATCCTCCACACACAATTGACGAATGCCGCGTACGCAGACTTCTGGTCCACAATCGACGGCAATGAGGACCTCTACGCCGACCTAACAGCCGATGTTCAGGGGTTTGAAGAGATCATGCGGGTGCGGATAGCTGTTGTAGTCTCGCAATGCATGCAGGAGGTATCAAGAGAAGTTCTGGAGTCATGGTTGAACATCCGAGGCCAAAAATTCGAAAACTTCGTCAAAGAGGTTTGCGGATGGACGTTAGAAGGGAAGGACGTCAAGATCCCGCTGAACAAGGAGAACGAGGCGAGAGGGACGGTGGTAAGGGAGAGTGTCAAGTTTGACCAGTTTGGGCGGATGGTTAAGAGGGCTTATGAGCAGCCTGCATGAACGCAGCTGCTTTCGGTCCTAGAAGACGGATCCATATGCATGACATTGACTGTCAACGTTGCTTCTGCTAGCGAGGCGTTCCGGGTGGGAAGGGTGGCTAGCATGTTTGATGAGAAAAGCTTTCATGACGAGGGCGAAGACTTCGAAAAGGCTTCGAGTGCCAATGGCACTACAGTGCATATCTAGCAGCGCCGAGGCGTGGGTGCAAGAACGAGCTTCTCTCGACAGGACCTTTAAGGAGCAATTGAGGAGCGACGAAGACAAATGAGATTCGTAAAGATAGTAGGGTGTGATATGCATCATACGCTTGCACTGTCTATCTGACGTTATCCATAATCAAGCCCATCAAACCCATGATATCCTACCGTCGCACCAATGCTCGCCTCCATACTATGCTCCCAAAAACCATCGATAGAAATCTTTTCATTTCTGCTGGGGTATTCAATTCATCTCCATCTCCGGATTCTCCGATTCCACCATCACCCATCTACCCATCCACACCCGTGTATCCCAAATATGTCCGGCGCACACGCGCATGCATGTCCCCCCTAGTGAACCATGACATCCTGCTGCTGCTGGTGGGCAGCTGCCTGCTCAGCTTTCACAGGAGCATCATGATCCATCTCCATGTCGTGATCGCCATTCTCGGCTCCATTAGCAGCCTCCTCTTCCTCCACCTCGTCTTCAAGATCAGAGTCGTCTTCACTTTCGCCCTCTAGGTCCTCAGAGCCGGCTTCATCGTCGTCTTCGTCCTTAGCGTCGGCGGCGTCGTGGTCCATACCATCCATATCCGCGTCTTCTCCACCGGCTACTGCAGCCTTAGCGCCTTCCTCCCCACCCTCAACCAGCTCCGGTGCCTCTCCATCTTCTGCTTCGTCCTCCTCTTCGTCGGCGCCGTAGGCTGTACCGTCCTCCTCCTGAGCATCAACATCCGGCTGCTCCGGCGGAAATTCTGCAGGCGCACTCTCCTCGCTATCCCACTTAATCGCGAACCTAGTGACCCTAGGCTTCTCCGCCAAGATATTCCTTCTAATCTTGTCGAGCATCGGTTTCGCTGGTGGTTCTTCGTTCAAGGCGGGGTCGATGTACTCGTTGTTGACGTAGTAGCCTACGCGCACGAATTCGCGGTCGTCGTAGCTGCAGGTCAGGAGGATGACGGTTACTCCCAATATTTCGGTAGCGGGGATGCGGGCGGTGGAGGGGGGGTCGGCTTCGAAGACGAATTTGTTTACGCCGACGGGGATGGGGCCGACGAGGAGGGAGTCGAGTTCTTGGTCGTGCTCGGAGCTGTGAGGAGTCATGTTAATATGGTGTTCGTGGTTGCCTGGTTTGGCTGGAAGGGAAGTGGACGGCAGTTGTTAGGATTGACGTACCTGGTAGCAGAGCCGACGTAAGTGAGCTTCCACTCGAGGTCCTTTTGCAGTGGCTCAAGGCATTCGAAGGTGATCTCGAACTCGTAGGGCGCGTCGAAGGCTGCTGGGTTGTTGCGGACGCTCACGTTGAGGAGGGAGACGGTCGCCATTGTTGCTGTGTTTGATGTGTATTGGCGTGCTTATGTTCGTTCGATGTTCAATGTGTTGAGTTTGATGGAGCAGTAGATGTGGTTTGATGCGAGGATGAAGTCGAAGTGCGAGTTGAAGTGGAAGGAGTACAGGCTTTGTATGCGTTTGGAAGGAAAAGAGAGAAGCGGCGGCTGGGCAAGAGACACGCGCACCGCGTTAAGAGCTTCTCTAGCGCGAACGAGCTATGACACGAGTCTGATTTGCTCGGATGGGGCCGACGCTATGCTTCGGATCCTCACTTCCCTCACTTCCGTCACTGGCATGTGACACTGTGCTTACTCCGTGCCTTCTCAGCAAGCAATCGCCACAATGTCATGAGAAACCCGATTTTATGCCAGAGAGACAAGTGCCGAAGCGCTCAATTCCTATATCTTGAATCCCGAGAGCACAATCTCCAACCATGGCCCACCTCCTCCGCGGCAAACAATCAGGCATCTCCAACGACCTCTCCGCCGGCCTAGATCCTACCCTCTTCAACCCCGACGATTTGGCCCGCATAGGCATCAACTCCCAGATCTCCTGCCTAGCCTATGATCCAGTCCAATCTCTCTTGGCCGTAGGAACCAAAAGCACACAATTCGGACCAGGCCAAATCTATCTATTCGGCCAAGCTCGCGTTTAGTGTGTTTTACCACTGAAAGCACGAGGAGCGAGTGCGAAGACCTTGCAGTTCTGCGCCGACAAGCTTGTGAGCCTGGATAGTAAACATGATATCTCTGTGTACTCTCTGGAGGCGAAGAGGTTGTTGGCGAGTCATAGTCCGCCTGGGGTTGTGAATTGTCTTTGTACGGATCCTATGCTTGATTATGCGCTTTTGGGGATGCAGACTGGTGACATCCTAGCATACGATTTGGATCGGGAAACGCTTGCGCCGTTCAAGATTCCGAACCTGTGGCTTGAAGTTGATCTGAAGGCGAGAGTATCGACAGTTCAGACTTTGCAATTTCACCCGAGAGATATTGGCACGTTGTTGATTGGGTATAACCATGGGGCTGTCATCTATAGCTTCAAGTTGGCGAAGGCGTTAAGGTTCTTTCAGTATGAAGTACCCAGAGGAGCACCTGGTGGTGATGGCGATCCGGCATTATCGAATACGGTTCGGAGACCGAGATTGACGCAGGCGATTTGGCATCTTACTGGGACTTTCATCATGACTGGTCATGACGACAGCTCGATCGTGTTCTGGGATGCGATCAAAGACGGAAGGATGCTTATGGCGAGGACGTTGACAGACACGAACATCGCGACGCCAGGTGCTGTGGCGAAAATGGCAGGACAGGCTATGGGCACGCTTGCTGTGAAGGAGCCATTGTTTCATATCGCTTGGTGTGCGAATCAGGACCCGGAAGATACTGCTATATTGATCGCTGGCGGTCAATCTACGCAGGCGCCTACCAAGGGTTTGACGCTCTTCGAGATGGGCAGGACACCCGTTTACACTACCAGCACGTGGGACGTCCTCAGCCAATTCTTCGAGTCGCCGAAGAGGCAGCGCATCTTACCTACACCGCCAGGCGCGGAAGTAGTTGACTTCTGCCCGGTTCCACGCTCTACGCCACATTTTGCAGGCGCTCACGATCCGATCGCTGTCATTGCTCTTCTATCTTCGGGCGAATTACTGACGCTGACCTTCCCATCTGGCATGCCGATCACCCCAACCAATCAACTACATCCTTCACTTACGTTCGTGCACCCTTTCATGAAACGCATCAATGTCGCTCAACTGAGCAGAGAACGCTGGCTCGGCATGACGGAGCGGAGACAGCAGGGCCCGCCGCTATTGAAAGGCGGCGCTGAGGCACCGAGGCATCTGCGACGATACGAGAACCGTAACATCATCCAGACCATCCATGCAGACGGCACGATCCGGATATGGGACGTCGGACACGGAGACGAGCTTGAGAATGATAAGCTGCTGCAAGTCGATGTTGCAAGGGCTATTGGGCGATTGGACAGTGTGGAGGTTACGCAAGTCGATCTTGCTGGTGGCAGTGGTGAGCTGGCTGTTGGCACGAGGACTGGTGAACTTGTCGTCTTTCGATTGGGCAGTAATAGGCTTCCTGGAAGGGAGCCGCCTTCTGCGAGGCCGAATCAGCCGGGGGCTTTGACGAATGTGGCGGACCGGATTGAGCCTTCTCTTAGTGAAGGGTTGGTACCGGCTACGTTGCTATATCAGCAGGATGGGCCGGTGACAGCGGTACGGATGAGTGATGTTGGTTTTGTCGCGGCGGGCTTCGAAGGTGGCAGTATAGCTGTCATTGACATGCGTGGGCCTGCTATTATCTACAGCGCTTCTGTGCAAGACTTCAGCAAAGGACAAAGCAAAGGCAGCCTGCGGAGACGAGGAAGCAGCAGCGCAGGAGCGAAGCCAGAGTGGGCAACACAGATCGAGTTCAGCGTCATGATGCTAGACGGCGAAGACTACAGCAGCATACTCCTCCACGTCGGCACTAATCTCGGCCATCTCGGAACCTTCAAGATCCTCCCAGATCCCAGCGGACGCTACGCAGTACAGTACGTCGGCTCAGTATCTCTCGATAACAGGATCATGTACATCGCACCCATCAACGCCGACTCCGGCAGGCCCGCCTCCGCCTCGCAAGGAACCGTTCAAGCTCTCCGAAGTGGCTTGAAAGTCAACGGCGTACTCCTCGCAGTCACTCCAACAAACATCCACATCTTCCGCCCAGCGACCAACAAAGGCGCGCATAAATCTTTCGACAGCTTCTTCTGCGACTCAGCAGGTATAGTCCGCTACCAAGACCAAGGCTACGCCCTCGTAGGCCTCTTCGGAGACGGGAATGCAAGAGCTTACAATATCCCTGCCCTTCGCGAGATAGCTTCCGCGTCCGTGGGCAATAAGCTGGATGTCCGCCGTTTCAGCGACGCAGTCATAACGCCTACTGGCCACATTCTAGGTTTCACCGGACCCTCCGAGCTCGCCTTGATCAATGTCTGGGGCACAGGTGACGAGTTACCAAACCCCAACGACAAACTCTTCAACCCCTCTGCCCTTATTCCTCCTCGTCCAACAATCTCCACCGTGCAGTGGGTGACAGGGACCCAATACATCACGCCCGCAGACATGGATATCCTGATAGGTGGGCCCGATCGTCCGCCTTCCAAGCGAATGATCGCGCAAGCGAAGTCTGAGCAAGAGCAGATGCGTCGAGCAGGGCGCACGGCTACTAATGCTTCGGCTTCGAGTTCTGCTGCTGCAGCGGCGGGGAGTCAAGAAGGGTATTGGGCGTATATGCAGCGGCAAGTGCAGGAGAGGACGGAGAAGTTGGGGTTAGTGGGGGATAGTATGGAGAATTTGGAGCAGAATAGTGCGAGTTGGGCGGATGAGGTGAATTCGTTTGTGAAGAAGCAGAAGAGGGGGGTTGCTACTGGGATTTTGAAGGCGAAGTTTGGACTGTAGAGGGTTAGTGGCTCACTGCTAGAGCTTTGGACGTTGAGACTACTTCTCGATCTTTTGACGGTGCCGCTTCCTTGCGGTAAAGGATGTGGCACTTTCCGGAGTCACGTATCCGTACTCCTCGTCTGCTCCCTCATCATGGTCTGTCTCCGCTTTTGGGGACCGTCGCTGCTCATCTATATCCGACCGTACATCATCATCTCAATCCTCGGCTCCGACTACCGCCGGCTCGGCCAGGGTTCCATCGACCGGCCAATTTTACAGCGAATTGTTACAGCTACCGATATGCACGCAAGCTTTGCCACGCCCACGCAATTGCACCGTAAAGCGCTAGTCCGCCAGGCTGGTGAATTCGACAACGAAGTCATCGCTCACAAGGAAGGTCATCCCTTACCACGCAAAGAGGTCCGACCTGCAAAAGGACTTTCGCTGCTTTCCAGACTACTGGGTTGCGCTGGGCTGCGGCCGGGATATACAGTGCTACGACAATGTCATCGAGCGTACAGGCGCCTGCAGCATGGCCTCGGGGTTTGCGCTCGACTTAGTGTAGTTTTGTTACCATTGAATATTCAGGAAGGCGTAGAAAGGACCTGGTCGTGTATCACTGCGGCTCCTGAGCTGGGCCAATAAGTTTGATCATCAGCCTCTGTGAGGTGGAATGGCATAATTGGGCAGAATGGGCGTCAAACGGGGCTTGTGGCCAGCCCGCTGCATCCGCAAAGCTGGATGGCACGATAACTTGTCTTTGCGACATAGTAGATGATGATACAACAAGGCTGGAACAGAGTTTCCATAGGCTGTTAAGCACTCATCTCTCGAAATGGACACCTTATTTGATACGCATCTTCGATCGCCATCATCGCATGCTTGCTTTGATCGCAAGACCAAACTCCACGATTATGCAAAGCCGCCCTAACTCTACAGCACTCACTGCTGGAAGGCAGGCCGATAGGTAATGTTCAACTGCGCTACCCACGTTGGCATGATGATGACGGGGAGAAAAAAGAAGCAAGAAGGGCGGAGAGACTGCTGCATTGGCTGCGCAGCAATCTAGACTCCTTCAGTACTCTGCTATAACAGCACCCAAGCTCTCTTTTGGGTATCACAACCCTCCAAGCTCACTCAGTTCCTTCCAGATCGTCAACGTGATGCTGCAGCCTCCGGCGAATTACTCGTTGCAGTACTCTGCTGTCCCTGCGTTCGGCATACGACTCGGCAGCAGTCGGTGGGTTTCAATCCTGCAGTGCCACACTTGGCGGTATCCTGGGAGCCATTCAAACAGCATTCCGTTCAAGCCCAGCCACTCTCCCTCAAACACGACGTGCACTTGTCGTAGGCTCGGACTGGCCCGCGACGACAATAGCATTGGCTGTTGTCGGACCGGTGTGTCCTCCTTGGTGCAGCCTTAGGCATTTGCTGCGTCACTTGCTGCTCGAAGCCGGAGTCGAGACTTCTCGGGCTGTTGCCGCCGCTGCTCGTCCCATCAGAGCGCGGATCGCTGCCGATCATATCGAAACTCGTTGAGCATTGCGCTGTCTCCACCGAAGGCTCCGTCGTTTGCCCATGCATACTCTCCATGTGGCGCTTGCGGTCTTTAGGATACAGGAAGGTCTTCCCACAATCATGACAAGGGTATGATCGACAAGGCTCGTGAACGTTCTTCTTGTGCTTCCGGAGCTCAGCGGCCAGGTCAAATCTCATGCCGCAGTCTTCGCACTGATATCCTTGTTCTGTCCTAGGCTGACGTTTCCGCTTCCTTGATGCCGTCGAGTCTACACTGATCAAAGAACTATTTGCAGAAGAGAACGTGGACACTAACGATGCTGCAGACGCTGAAGAGAAAACAGAAGCTGCACTGTCGCTTCGCTCGCGGCCCATGTCCGGCATACCGGTATGGTCGAAGTAGCTACTCGCCACTAGCGGACGGTGTCCTTGAGCTGCAGCACCGGGAGTGAGGTTTTGCGGCGTGGTGTAACTGGGGTTGCGGGCGGTGGTTACGCGCTCCAGGCCTGTGAGGCGCGAGATGCGGTCTGCGCGTTCGGCGTCGAGTTGGTGGCGCAGGCCAGAGGTAGGGAATTGTTGGTCGGCGGAATGGTGAGGGAGACTCGGGCTGCGGACGCTCTCAAGCCCCGCGAGGCGGGAGATGCGGTCTGCGCGTTCGGCGGTAAGTTGGTGGCTGAGGGCGAAGTGGTGAGGGAGGTGACCGCGGTGGCCGTCTTTGATGGCGACAGTTGAGAGCTCGGACATTGAGGATGTGGCGGACCTTAGTGTACCGCTTTGTGATCTGCGTTGTTAGCTACATTCTGCAGATAGGGATAGTGATGGGTGGCTTACGGGAGGACAGCATCGGGATCCGCGCTCCGCACCACAGCTGGTTGGAGCTGCCGTAACATCCAAGAGTCTTCCAACGGCCAAGAGATTTCCGAAGATCCGCCATACAACTCGCCTTTGAATGAGCTGCCGATTTCGACGCACTCTGTCTCGTGGAACACCGCGTAATGTACAGTGATAGGCTCATCGAGCATTGTGACTATCGCCTCCCGCAATGTGGCAAAAACTTCTGCGGGTCCGGCAGCATTCTCATATGTCGCCAAGACAACCATGCGACCGGGAAAGAGGCGCTCGAGGTGGTCCGAAAGCTCAAGGTTAAGGCATGCGAGGTCAAGGCATCTGATGGGCTCCGGGAGAGACTTTGGACGAAGAGCAGCCTCTAATATCTGGTGGGAGCCCCGGCCGCTTCTCCTACTACATAGGAGAATGCTATGTGGATCGATCCTTCCGATAGGCATTGTGGAAAGCCCGGTGGGCCTGCATTGACTTCCATTGCCGCTGAAAGGCCTGATGTTGTGCTGACTGATCAGCAGTCTCTTGCAATCTGCTTCGCCAACACTCATGTGTGCAAGACCATGGAATTCAGCCACGACATGCACCCGTGCACGCTGCTCCAGTGACAACAGTGGAGTCAGGAATGTGGCCGGACCTTTACCTATCAGGATATCCTCCATTTGACGGGTGAATCCCTCATACCAATACGGTTCGGGGGATGCAACCCCTCTACCCACCCATGACCGGATAGAAGAAGCACTCACTGAAGCCAAGGAAGTCAAAGACTGCTTGCCGAGTGAGCCTTCAGGGTCCTGAGGTAGCTTGTGCCGACGGCGACCAGAGAGCAGCTTAGACAGGCGTCCAGCGGCGCTGCCAAGGGCAGAGCGTGCTCTCGCTCGTTTCAGAGATGGCCCAGAAGACTCTGTCTGTAAAGAATGGCGTCCTCCGCTATCCAGGCTACTCCTCGTAGGCTGATCATTGCGTCCATGTCGTAATGCGATACCGGTGGATAGCAATGCTGCGCCATCCGATATCTCCCCAAGCTCGAGCGTATTACTCGCCAGAGCAAGGTTATCCCTATCGTTCGCAAGCACATCGTCCTCGAGTGTCCCAAGATTCACGGGCTCTTGTCGTGCGTGTGGGTCGTCCCACGGCACATTGCTAGTGAAGAAGCTCTGGTCGATGAGGTCTCCAAACTCCGTCATGAAGGTGTCCGTCAGGTCCATCGGCCATGATGACGACTCTCCCTCAGTCGGATCCGGCTGTGACATGGTCGAAGGAATACAGCCATCTGTCAGGTCTGGAAGGTTCGCTGTCAATTCAGCCATGCGACAAGCCAGGAAGTATGTGTGAAATTCGATAGTTGTTCCGTCGGCAGTAGCATCGTGGGTGTAGTCAAGTTCTTCAAGTTCTTAGTCTTTCCACTGCGTGACTACGGGCCTCCCAGATCAGAGTGCTGAGGTCGATGGGCGGCATGCAGGGTCCTTAATGCGCCTCGCCTGATGTGGCCTAAGCTCAGATGAAAGGGCACGTGATCAGCGAGCGGGAGGTTATGGGAGGGAGGGAAGAAGGAGGCGCTTGGCGGCGTGCTGATGATATATAGAATGTACACTCCGGAGCAGTATCACGGTCCTCTCATGACACGATTTGACTTCCCTGAACACATCTCAAGTCGCATAGCTTGTTGCCTTCGAGCTTCAATCTCTAGAGTAACTCCCATCGCCGGATTGCTTCGGACCGTTCTCCACACAGACACAATGGCAAGTCATCTAGGAGGTCACGGAGCAAAGAGTGGCGCTGCCAGCAACATCAGACCTTACACCTCGATCCTCGACCTCAACGGTAAGTCCTCCTTTACGGATCATGCTGATGTGAATGCTGAACGGGCACACTAGGATCGTTCGAGCCGGGTATGGGATTGTTGTTGAAGAAGCCGGCTAGCTCTTGGTCTATGGAGGTCCTGGTCGGAGCAATGGATGAGTCTCGTCCACCGAAAGAAGCTCAGCCAAGAGATGGCGATGTCAAGCTGGAAGGCCAGAAAGTCAAGAAGTGGTAGTTGACAGGTTTCCAAGGGACTGACGAGAGCTGGAGTGGTCGCATCAGCATGCCATTTATTATTCGAAGACGTGCGGTCGGCCAAGAACACGGATGCGAGTATCAGGGCCAAGTGTGGCAATACCTCCGGCGGTGATGGCTCAGGCGACATTGGGAGACCGTTGTGAATGCGACAGACCGTCACCAGCTTGTCGTCTATCAGATATTCCACCTGCAGTCTGCGTCAACGTATCATAGCAATCCATGCTGTCGAAGGTTCTTGGCAGCATCTCATTGTCTCGTGACATCCGAGGAGAACAGGCCAGTGAAATGTCAACGGTGGCATATGAGAGGTAGTCCCCATGTGCTTCTGGAACGACGCGCTCTATATGTGCACGTTCAAGGTGGCGTACTTGTCCGATGCTGCTGAGCTTTGAAGAAGCAGCTGCTTCACAGTCCCTGGTGAGGAGCTGGTGTTGCAATCCAGAGAAAGACGGTCGATGGATTCCGAAGCCGGTCGGAGTCCTCGTACTGTCCGGGTATCCGTACCGCAGCTGAGCTCGTACTCAAGTTCATACCGGTTGCGAGGACCGGATGTTGTTGTGGTGTTCGACGCCGGAATGTCTCCGAACTATTCGAAGACCAGGCTCAAAAGCACGCTCACGTGGAATCCGAATTCCCTCACCTTGGCACTGTTTCAGGATGTTTAGGATGATCTGAAACTTCCGACGGACGTTATCGCTCGATCTGCACTCTTCATTACGGGCGACTCTTCGCCAACTTCTGCGCCATGTTCGACGCTGTTGAAGCCGTGGAAGCCTTCGTCCTCGAGTTCGGATGTTGCGGACATTGTATTTGTCGTCCTGGACAGGATCAAGGATGCTTATAGGCACGCACGGCATGTCAAAGTCCCAATGCGGCCGGTATACGCAATAATAAGGGCGCTTGGGCGTTGCTTCTATGCTT
>JAKLLW010001569.1:0-13657 GCA_022814695.1 Neocatenulostroma microsporum
AGGTATGCCGTAGATGGAACGAAGCTGCGGAAGCTGGGCTGGGTTCAGAGCGTGCCGTTCGACGAAGGTCTGGCCACGACGGTAGAATGGTACAGTAAGTTCTCGAAGTGGTGGGGAGATGTCGACGCCATCCTGTCTCCATTCCCTGTCGTGTCAGGGGACCACGTCGTGACAGCCGCTTCCAAGGCAACAAACCATGTCAATGGTAGCGGCGGAGCTGAAGGAGGACAGGTCGACGAGAACGGAGCATCCAAGCAAGCATTTCCGAGCGCCTCAATGGCCGGATACACTAATATAGGGGCGGAGGATCACCGGCTGACCTTTACGAATGGTCACAGCCAAGACGGGCTTCATCATGCGGCGAAGAAGAGGAAGGCTGGAGCGATGGCATAAGGAACACACTCGCTCCCTCGGATATCTCTGAAAGTTGAGCAATCGAAGTCTCTTAATACCTATGTCTCCGAAAGTGCTGCTGTAGTCAATGGACACATGCTCTGTCGTCCTAGGGTGAGACTAGCATGCGTCCTGAGGGCATTCTTGCCTCGCTCACATTATCGATATCCCCTGGAGAGTGACCCGAGAATATTTCGTACCATAACAACAACGCAACTATCGTGGTCGTTGTCGGGTGTGGACATGGCACACGAAGGCACACCGCGAACAAGACCATGACGACCTGTGCGACCAAATACCAGCGCTCCGGACGGTCCCTTCCATTCATCACCAGCGGCATGTATCCTCGATTCCTGGTAGCCGAAGTGGCACATCTCGTTCGTGTGCACGTGTGGATGATGAGGTGTCGTTTCCATATCCCCGACTCCACGAGAACGCGCGAACAGCACCCATATCGCTGCAATCCAATGAGAATGCTGGTCTGTGTCGTCATCCGCTGGTCATTGCCCAGTGCGTCGGTGAGGTTACATTGCTAAAGCTCGCTTAGCGGATGCAACGTCACGTTTGCCGGGACCCCAAATCGGGTCCTATCTGATTGGCGGGCTTGTCGGCAGCTGTTTCTGCAGGGTCGGCGATCAGGGACCGCAACCTTCGCAAGCCGCTGACGCCAACGCGATCCTTTCGCGGAAGGCTTGAGACTTGAAGCGGTACGGCTTGCGGATGACTTGGTGGCTTGCAGAGCAAGCCTCGATGCTATGGGCGTCACAGTGTCGCGGAAGAAGAGACGCTGTAGCAGGCGAGATGGATGAGGATGGAGGAATCATGGAGTGCTGATAAGTTGGAGTTCTTTCGTCTCCTAATGTACACAGCGAGCGCTGGAGGTATCTGCATCGTGACCTACCCTCCTCAGCCTCTCAAACTTTTGAGGATGAGCCAGCGTGGCTGCAACACACCACATATCGTACAATCTTTCGTGATCATTCCATCCCAGAGGCAGTGCTGTCAAGCACCAACATTCTCTTCTTGCGCCCTGAACGCCATGCGACGCTTCCTTCCAAAACCATTAATGCCGAAGTTTGGGGTATCAAGTGAAGTAGCGACTGTATGTCGAAAACAAACCATGCGCCTCGTCGAAAGATTCGTCCCTGATGCACCTTTCCCAAGATGCACATCGCAAATCGTATGCAGCAGATCACTGACGATCTGTTTACTCGTCGTCGGATGGAGACGGGTGATCGCGTCCCTCGCCTCTGTGCACCTTACGATGCCGCCGTAGGTTGGAGACAACAGAGAAGTGACGACCGCAACCATCAACATCACATGCAAATGCTATGTTGATGTCAGTTGTGCCGCAATGGATGCAGGTAGAAAGGGTGACTTACGCTTTTCGCCAGTGTGACTGTACATGTGTGTTTGCAGCGAGCTTGGTCTCGTGAAGCGCTTGTCGCATATCTTGCATTTGTGCTTCTTTTGCGAGCTCGAAGAGACCTTTGAGCTGAATTGACCCATCATCGATTGCGGTGCGGGCGGAAGGGTGCCAGGAAGAAGACCATTTGGCCGCGGAAGCGTTCTCGAGCTTGGCATGTCTTCACCTGATCCATAGTCGCCTGTAGACGCCTCACTGACCGAGCTGTTGTAATATGATGGGTATGTGCTCGCAGAGGAGATCGAGGAGTGTGAAGAGTGCGACGACGGGAATCCATACGAGTCCATGGAGCTTCGGCTTGAGTTTGACGTCCCGTAGATGTTGCGTGGTGTGATGTCTGACTGGCTCATTGCTACCATACCGCGGCTTGCATCCAGAGCATCGTTGAAACTTTGGCGCTCTGAGTCTGATACGTGATGCATTCTGTCACTATAGTCAACGATTGAGCTTTGGTGCTGGCGCTGGGCCTCTAATGGGTCGTTCAAGAGCATAGCGGAGGCTACTGACGGGTGGGACGGCCGGCGATCTGCTTGGTAGCCATACGATGATGGATATTGCGGCGCAGAGGTTGGTGCGTATGTGCTGCCATTAGAGGCTGCTGAGGTAGTGTAAGAAGCGCCATATGGTCGAGGAGCGCTCATGTCTTCCGCCATTTGTAAGCCAGACTGATCCATGAGGTCCGGGTCCAATGGAAGCATACCTGATGGCAACGATGGAGCTGGTAGGCTGCTGCTCGAGTACCCAGAAGACACGTTGGGTGGGTGCGCAGTGTAGTGCTTCACATCGTGGCCGACCGAGGTCGCAGGAAGTGAAGTCGCGTACATCTGGCCCTGGCTGGAGGCAGGCGATGATACCCAAGGATTGGTGAACTGTGGCGGTTGGTATCTCATCGTGTCGTAGCCCATTGACTGAAATGGTGCTTGCTGGCGGGAGTCGACAGCCATTGCCATTGCGAGTGATGGTGGAAGTAGTGGTTGGTGATAATCAAGTCGTGAAGCTCCAGTATCAGCCTTGCGATGGTGATCAACACAAAAAGCTGAGCTTCGAAAACGTGGAGAGACGATCGATCTTGGAGGATGTGCGGGATCAGCGAGCTTAAGTGTTCCGTCACCTCGAGGCTGGGAGCATCCGAAGTCCTGTGGGCTGTGAGATGGCTCTCAATTCGTCAATCCTTGGAGGATGTCGCGTCCTGAGGGGAGACAGAGTGCTGTCAATGGGTAGAAAGTGGACCCTGATGCACCTAAAGCACCGGTTCGTGAAGCGTCAACGAAGACGGCAGGTCCGAATGCTGTTTCAGAGTGAACCCAAGGTAGCGGTGGGCTTGCCGATGCAGGTCGAAGCGGCAGTGCTGCGATCGCGTGAGGATGGAGCGGTGATGAGCGCTTTTTTCGACAAAGACGGCAGCGATGTGTAGTAGAAGCTTATTATGTTTGAGTTGCAGGAGGGCGAAGTGAGTTTCGTGCTCCGAATAGTGCCTGCTTTGTGTGGACGAGTACTGAAGATCGTTGTGGATCAAATGTAGATCTTGTTCAGAGTTGGAGGGACAATGGGCTATTTAACAGAAGGTGTCCTGTTTGGCGCAGACGAACATTCTCTCCACAGCACCACTGACGTCGTCTGTGCACGGAGTGTGCATCGACACCCAGCAGGTGGCTTCGGGAGGCGCTTTGCCCTGCATGAGGTCCCGCCGGCCTATCACCTGAAACCTTGCTAGCGGGTGTGGGGAGGAATTCACTCGTCATCTTCTGCCCTCCCTTTCCAGGACATGGATGTTTCAGCAACTCCGCTTTGCGGTCATGAGTCGGTCGACGGGCCTGCTATCAGCGACGCGCGAGAGGAGAAGCGAACAGAGTGGAACGCTTGTTTTTGCTCAGTGCGGTCAGGCCTCATCAGAGTGCCCACAGTCCCCTCAAGCCATCACCAGTCCACCCACTCATAGCGCGCTGTTGCTGCCACTAGCCTGTTATTCCCATCGGACAGAGGTACAGCCGAACCATACTCCTCGTAATAGGAGGTAGGAGCGCAGCTGTTCTTCACCAAGCACTCCTGTACCACGGCGCACGAGCGAACGATAAGGCGAAATCTGCGCTCCCAGCAAATGTTTCGCATGCTCATCTCTTGTTACAGGAATAGCAGTCACGGGAGATGAGCACAGCAGCTTAAGCATAAAGATGGTCTTAGCAGGCGAAACAAGCTCCTCCTACACAGCCTCAGCCTTCACCAACGGCTTCGGTCATATCTTCCCCGCAAGCAGTTCGGCCTTTTGATCTGAGTGAGTTTCCAAGGATGCTTGCAAGCGAACGAACACAAACCACTCACATCGCAGAGGCCGACGGTTCGCGCTTTGTTCATCTAGGAAGGTCTGCTCAATCGGCCCAATGGCGGCCCTCCCTTCAGTTCGACCGGTTATCTTACGGTCAATCTGTTCTTCTCAAGTTCGACAGCTTCTTGTTTCGTTTGGTTCTTCGAGCTCTCTCCGCTTTTTGGGTAGATTCTGGCTTCAAGTCTCCTTCTCTAGCGTGCCCCAGGGTACGGCACTTGCCTTATCCTACAGTCCTACTGGTGGCAGACAGGAGATGGCGCTCGAAGGGCGTACGCTACCGCTGCTACTCCGGCACATCACATCCGATCTGCCACAGCGGTGAAAGGCTACCAAAGGCAGGCGGTTTGTGGCTTGCAGGAGGCGTCTCTTCAAAACGCCGCCGGCTGGTTATGCTTATGGGTAGTGGGAAACTCTATGTACCTACTCTGGACGACGTATGATCAGCGTTACATGCGCCAAAAGGAGCTATAGCGAATCGCGCCAGTCCGCCCCGTCGGCACATTTTTGACTCCTCCACCTCAACTCTTGGTTACGCGGCTGATTCCATCTGGCGGAGATGTTTCTCTTGCAGATGACCAGATAGAAGGTGCGCCAAACTGAACGTGGATATTGCTCATGTAACAGATGGCATCTGTATTTTGAGTCTCCGTTCGACCGGGACAATCACAGTGTATCCCAGATGAGTACTCCACATCAGCATCTCCAAACCATCACCATCGTGGCTTGGTACGCCAACCGCCATCAAGCCCTGCAGCAAGCCTCCCGCTGAGGCCTGCTTGCGTTATCGCGTCTTCGGAGTTGGCGCCTGCAGCGGACGACGGACCTGCAGAGACAGCGGAGCGATCCCATGTACGGTGCAGCTGCAACTGGTAAATTTCGACCTCATCCCGAAGTCTACCGCTTTAAAGACCTCGAAGTTGATGGATCGTTCTGATATGCCACATTTTACTGCATGGAGTCTTGCGAAACACGTGTAACTACGAGATCTTCAGCACATCGAAAGACAGAGTTCTTCCTCGCTGATCTGATCGACGACGTGTGGTCGGTAAAAGCAATCGCTCACATGCATACCCCATAGTCGATCAGTAGATCACTGCCTTTCAAGTCTTTAGTCACTGGTTCGGAAGGGCAACTTTTGGGTTCTTACTAAAGGTGGACCTGAGCGAAACGAGGGTGGAGCTTTCGGGCAGTGCTGCACCATCGAAGGCTATCATACAGTACCGCAAGAGGAGCCATTAACTTCACCGCATGAACTTGGGATACAGAGCACGAAGTGCCTCGGTCTGTGACCTGGCGATGCGGAATGAGCAAAGCATTGGTATACCCTTATTGGAACTCATCCTATGCGCGTGAAATAGTGAGCATGACCGGCTACTACATATGGTGATTTGTGGTTGGTTTATGTCCCCACGAAGGCTGTTCCTCTTTCTGTTTCAGCTGTCAGGTCTCATCCCCACGCCGATCTTCCCCCGTCGGTTCGTAAAACCAGCCTTATACCCTTGCACCGAGCCTCACGTTTGGGCCTGCTTCGAACCTCACTCCGACCATTTCCGTCATTTAGGCTTTTGGTAGACTGGTACCGATTCCTTGGGCACTCTGCCAGGAAAGCACGATCTCGTTCTCGAGCTTCTTGCCCGCGACAGCCTCCCCGTCCAATACGAGCTTCATGTCGAAGTGAGAATACTTCCAGTAATATGTGAGGAGAGTAATGCTATGACTGCTTCGGGTCCCCTTCCTTTATTGCAGCACATCCGCCCTGAAGACGCTACCCTCACGAAGCCTCCAGTACTCTTCAATCTCAGGCCATTGTTCTCATTCCGGCTTAAAGCCCAGGCGTGAGTCTCCCTCTCCTACACAGAGAGGTCCGACATGCATCTGCTCAACAAATATTGTAACCATCCTCTGCCCAGTGTCACGATACATCGCAGTGTCAAACGGCGTGGGCTTTCAGTCGTCCTCGTCCTCGTCCTCGTCTTCCAACACCTCTCCTATAGGTTCCCCTCGGCGCCCTGCCGGTATGCCCTCCTTGACGTCGCCTACAGTCTCAGCTGGACCCCGCAACGCCTTGCCTTCCAGACTACTCAGCAGCATCTCATCCTCCTCTGGCAGGGCCGGTGGAACGATCTTCAGCAGGTCGTTAGCGAACTGCGTCGCTAAGTCAACCACCACCTCTTCCTCTTCCTTGTCCTCTGCGAACCCGTCCATTGTAAGAGCAGCCTTCCGTTGGTACTCGAACTGTCGTCGCAAGATGGCGATCGCCTTCGACCGGACCTGTGGAGCTGACAGATCTGCGTACTGAGGATCTCGAGAGAGTCGAGATGATATCAAGTCAATGCCGCGTTCGGCATCGCTTGGGAGGGTGTTTTGGATGGGCTTGCCGCGATAGATAGCTGTCCGAGGGTCGTCGTTGCGCATAGCCGTAGAGTGACCGCCTTCCTCTACTTCCTCGTCGAGCAGGATTGCTAGGAGGTCAAGGTCAAGCTCGATGCAGAGGTAGAACAGCAGCAAGGTAAGATTAGCAGGGCTGTGTCCCAGTATTCTCTGAGCAATCCTCTCTCCAACGCGACGGACTAGATCGGTAGCAGCCTGGCGACGAAAGCCACGGAATGCGCTGTTAGGCGGGTAGCCACTCTGCGAGGCGCAATAGCTGAGTACTTTCGATGCGTCTTCACTCGCTATCGGGCGGCGGCGGCTGCTTCCGGATTCAAGATCTCTCCTGTCGAGGAAGACTGGCTCGTCTTCAGTCTCCTGCGTAACCAAAGTGAACCGTCGGTCGCTAGCGAATACCTCCTTGGCAGAAGCGTAGCCCACAACGCCGCGGACAATCGCCCACGCAAGCAGTCGGTGCGGCAGTGAAAGGAAGAGGTTGTCTATGTTTCGCGGGCTCCGGATCCGGGCTGTTATCTGGTTGATGTTCCTCAGCCGTGCCTGACCCACGACTCTTCTCTTTCTCTTTGTTGTTCAGGTGTGGAAAGGTGATAACGGCCTCCAGCCTACCGTCAAGGCACCAGAAGAATTGAACGTCGCGCCAGAGGAGTCCCGGCCATCGCTCACCTTTGAGGAATCCGCCTGGTCGAGCAGCAGCGTATCGCGCGATGAGCCATATCATGTGATGCTGGAGAGCGTGTGCGTATTGGATCGGCTTGTAAGCCAGTCTTTCTCGGTCTGCCTGAAGAACCCGTCAGCTTCATGCATGTATCACGTGGGGGTTACGGTGTACTCACTTGAATGAGGCGTTTCAGGTCTTCCATGCCCATGAATCTTGGCTTGAAGTCGGTTCTGCGCGGAGCTCCGGTCCCCTCGTATAGCTGGTAGATGTACTTGTTTGTTTGGCGAGCAAGGTAGCTTCTCATGGCCGACGAAGAGGATACCGTGTTTGATTGCCGTTCGGAAACGTGCTTCAATATGGCGTCTCGAGCCCCTTTGAGCGTGCTCTCGGCCCGATAGCCAGAATTCACTCTCATCTTGAAAAAGATTAGAGTCCAGGGTGCACGCGACGCGGAGGTAGAGGTCCCATGGGTTATCGGGAAACAGATCCGTCGTGTCGGGGAAGTTCTTCATTGTGACGACTTCGTACACTTTGGGCCATTGCTCCGCCTGCCTCCTCGTACTCTCAGCGAGAATGCTGGTGGTGGATGAGGCATCTCGCCGACGCTTGTTGTCATCTTCTCGCTTCTTGCGTTCACCTGCTGTTTCTGCGACTCTAGCAGCACGCGCACGAGCACTGAGCCCATGGTTAGATGTTGTTTTCATGATGCTGGACACACATCCAAGTCTCTGGAGTGAAGTCTGGAACACATGCAAGTCTGGGGATGCATCTAATTGCCGTTTTTCACCGGGAGATGTTTGGTTCTGGCGCCTTATAAGTTCTTCGTATCGTTCATCTTACATATGTGATGCCTCTGTACACGTCCGGACTATCCTGCGTAGGTTATCTTATCTACACAGTAACCATCACACTAGCATTCTTATACCACCCCAACATAGCATTTTCACCACTCCGCATCTGCGTATCCTCCACATACGCCCAGCGTCTGAAGAAGTCCTCATGCGTCATCACTCTCGTCAATCTACCCGTGATCGCTCGGTAGATGTCTTCCATCACGCCAAAGTCCGTCGGAAAGAGGATATCGAAGTACCCTTGCTGCACCAACGGCGTCCGGACTAGGACCGTGCGACGTTGGTACCGCGTCTGCACGACTGGCGCGTTGAAGCCAGCAGTACTGTCGGGTAGGTTGTGGAAGTCTGAGGTGATGAGGCGGTGGGCTGGGAACTTGGTGCCGAGGATAGAGAAGAATTGCATCAGGCGGGTTGGGATGTACTCGGGTAAGGTCAAGTTCGGAGCCATGGGTAGGTGATGTCTGAAGTTGCGCCACCATTTTGGCGTACGCAGCGGATGGTTGTACTGGCCTCGGTCCTGACACGCTGCGTCTCGAACGCGCAAGAAGCGCGCTGCGACCGGATCCAAAGTCCGGGAGTAGAACTCGTAGAAGTCGCCTTCCGCGTCGATAAGCACGGAGCCTTGCATGGCTTCTTCGGTGAAAGGGTCGTAGCGTATTACATCGTGAGCGAAGTTGTCGAAGACTTCCATGGCAAGGAAGAAGCAAGGTGTAGGGACATAGAGGTCCCAATCGAAGATGGATTTGTTGATGATCTCAACCTTGTCCGCGTGACCTCTGCTACCTGCTGTAGCCATGAGTTGATGATTCTGAAGAGAGGCTAACGTCGAGGAGACTTCGATGACCCGGAATTTGGTCCTCGCGTATACCTCGGGATCCGTGCGGCGGATGTAATCCAGTATATTGAGCATGAGCGTGCCGTTTCCAGCTCCCAGCTCATAGATGACCAGATCATGGTACGGGTACAAGGTGAGCTTGTAATTCGCAACCATGTACCTCGCTATCGCCTCTCCGTAGAACGGCCTGAACAGCTCTGTAGGCGTATGCCACAGCTGCCTATCCTCCCTGTACTCCTGCTTATCCAGCCTGTCCTCAAACTCCGTGTACCGCTCGCCCAGCAAGCGGTGGAACTCGGGCTCGTCTCTGATGTTGTTGTAATCGAATGGTGCGCCAGGAGTGAAGATAGTGACATTCTTGCTGAAGTAGCCATACTGCGGATTGTACAAGCTATCCTCAATGAAGTCCCGCATGAGCATCTTCACCCGTCTGGGCCGCTCCTTACGCCCTCGCAAGCCATCTGCGGTGACTGTGGGATATCTATTGAAGTCTTCAGCTTTGTCCAGGGGGAAGTGATCGGTTCGCTGTTGCCAATTGCTTTCTATCGTCGTCTTGGGCTTCGCTTGGGTGCGAGACTGCTTGTAGCGCTGTGTACTTTGGTGCCGACATTGCTGCGAGGTAGAGATGGGAGTAACATAGCGTCTCGGTGTACGGCAGAATTGGTGTGTAGCTAGCCTCCTGAAGAGCCTATCAATGGCCGGCGAGTCCATATATACAATGCCGTTGCCAATGCGAGAACATGTAGCTGTTCCAACAACACGATCTGCGGAGCTCGGAGGAGGAGAAGCGAGCACGAGCCAGCCATGCCAGCCTGCATGGGTTGGAGACAACAACCACAACATCGACATCAACGTGAAGTCACCTCGATCCTCGTGTTGATGATGTTGCTGGCGTTTGGAGCCATCGAGCAATGATAATGATAATCACGAATTGATCCCGTTGAGATGGCGACCTCCTTCATCACCGACATCTTCAAGTCCTTCTGGGCCCGAGTTCTGGACAACAAGGGCAAGGTCACTTCGACTGGCGGCGTCCTGCTCGGCATCTTGCTCACGCTCACGTTCAAAGACCTCTACCCGGACCTTGAGTACTCGTTTCGCCGTCGATTACGGCATCTTCGTGGTCTAGACATACCACATCCTCTACCGGGACAGCCGGACTATATTCGCCTTGAGGATCATACAAGACATGTGTCTAAGGTAGTAGCCGATGATGGCGATGCTAGACGGACCCGCGACCTTGACGACGAACACATTGCAGTCGGCGTAGAGGGTCTCATCGGCAACACGCCTCTCATCAAGCTGAAGTCTTTGAGCGAAGCCACTGGCTGCGAGATCCTAGCCAAAGCAGAATACCTCAATGGCGCTGGTAACTCACCCAAAGACCGTGTCGCCCTCTCTATGATCAACCACGCAGAAGCAGAAGGCCTGCTCGTGCCAGACAGAGGCGACACGATCTACGAAGGCACAGTGGGCTCGACGGGCATCTCTCTGGCCGCTGTCTGCAGAGCCAGGGGCTACAAGGCTTACATGTACGTAGCAACACCTTCATATACCTTCTGTATGAGCATCACATTGAACTTCATAACCTAGCTGCATGCCCAACGACCAAGCAACCGAGAAGTCAGATCTCCTCCTCAAACTCGGAGCAACAGTCGAGCGTGTTCGCCCAGCCTCGATAGTCGACCAAGACCAGTTCGTCAACATGGCCCGTCGCCGTGCCCAAGAACACACCAACAACCCAGACAAACCAGGTCGTGGCTTCTTCGCCGACCAATTCGAGAATACAGCCAACTACATCGCTCACCAGAACACCACTGGCCCTGAGATCTACGCTCAAACGAACGGGCATCTCGACGCCTTTGTAGCGGGTGCAGGCACGGGTGGTACTATCTCAGGCGTAGCGCTCGCTCTCAAGCCACTACTCCCGGAGATGAAGGTCATACTCGCCGACCCGCAAGGCTCGGGCTTGTACAACAAGATCAAGTACGGCGTCATGTTCTCTTCTACCGAAGCTGAAGGCACTCGTCGCCGCCACCAAGTCGATAGCATAGTCGAAGGCATCGGCGTCAATCGCCTCACCGCGAACTTCGAAGCCGGTATGCATCTCATTGATGATGCCGTCAAGGTTACGGATGAGCAAGCGATGAGAATGGCGCGGTGGCTGGTGGAGAAGGAAGGGCTGTTTGTGGGTGCCAGTAGTGCTGTCAACTGTGTGGCAGCTGCTACGGTGGCGAAGCGGTTGGGGAGAGGGAAGAGGGTGGTGACTGTGCTTTGTGATAGTGGGACGAGGCATTTGAGTAAGTTCTGGAAGAAGGCTGGTGAGGTCGGAGGAAGGGATGCGGAGTTTGAGATCGAGGAGATCTTGGGTGTGCAAAAGTGACAGGAACATCTGCCACTCTCTATGTTTCCCGTCCCCAACGCCTCAATACTCGGTGGACTATAGCATGGTGAGCCAACGCCATTCCACGATACGCGTTCTGAGCCGAGAAGAAGCGAGGGAGCGCTATCGAATCCTGGTGGCAGTCCGAGGGTCCTGGTCAGGCAAACGTGGCACCCTGGCAGTCATACAACAACAAAGCAGCGCGAAGAAGATGCTATGGGCGGCTTCTGCTTATCCACAACGAGTGCCATGATGGTACGAACCGCGACTGCCACTTGCAGGAAGCTGCCTTTGCGCGTACGTGCTGGAAGAATCTATCAATCCTCATTGTTAGCGTAAGGCTCACGATATACTTATACCGTGCCCGCAGCGGCTCAGTGCCTGCTTTATCGCAACAAGCTCCTCTGTCCGACACCAGCAAACTCCCATCATGAGCTCGTCGGTAGGGAACTCAGCAGAAGATCGCTGCGTGTGCGGCACCACCCTCGTCCTCCTTACAGAAAAGTC
The DNA here is from genome assembly GCA_022814695.1 of Neocatenulostroma microsporum. NCBI lineage: Eukaryota > Fungi > Ascomycota > Dothideomycetes > Mycosphaerellales > Teratosphaeriaceae > Neocatenulostroma > Neocatenulostroma microsporum. The sequence continues at coordinate 11,768 of JAKLLW010001569.1, forward strand.
ACGCCCGAGCGATGGTGCAATCCGGTGCAAGCAGTGCCATTCCACCAGGCACATCCACTGCATGTTGGGGCCAATTGCCTGGACGACTAACATGATCAACGAATGGACACCAGCCGCAGAGGAAGCGATCGAGAGTTATGAGTGCGAGAAATGCGATTCAGTGCTGCGTCAACAACTCATTGCGCGGAACGACAACATTCAACACATCATGAGGAGATGTAACAACCAGAGATACAAGCACGGCATCATATGGGAGGCATACTGTGCCTTACCTAACATCAACACGCCAGCCCTAGTTCACAAGGCTACCCGCCCAAGGACAGAGTCAAAGAGAGATCAGAGGCTGGCCACGGAAGATGGAAACGAAGAAGAACTGCCTGCAGAGCACAGCAGCTTCAAGCTGAAGTGGGAACGTATCCTACGGTACATGCTTGGACGCATGGACATTCTGCAGGTCGAGCAGCTCGTGCAGGCTACTGCGTGTTACGATACGGATCCTTTCTCCGTTGTTACGTTCAAAGGTTGTGTTCCCATGCGGGGACAAGCCAACCCCACCATAACTTTTAAGCGGAAGAACGAAGGTTGCTCAGCGGACGAGATGATCAAACAGCTTCGCCAATTTGCAAACCAGCTGATCAAGGACGGGAAGCTGCAAAACCGTGATCTGAGTGTCCTGGCTGAGCTTGTTGGTTTGGCGGACAAGGGCAAGCACTGGAATCGTCTGTGAGAGGAGTCGTGTCCATTGGAGAGGCGCACATGGCAATGAGTCGTACGCATTGATGAGCGGATCGGACTTGTAACGTACTGGTAGCCTTGGGCTGAATGATAATTGCTGTCAAAGTTGTACTGTGTGACCCGCTTTTGTCCACAATCGATGGTGAGTTCGTCAACAGTGTGAAACTCGACTAGCCAGATTTCTCGGACTAGCTAAATGACAATCACCAAATGATTTGTATGATATTACCATATTGTTTCTCAGAACGCACGAATAGCCAAGCCTTACTCAACTTCACCTCTCGGTAAAACTTCGCTCGATTCCTGACTCGCGCCGCTTTTCGCGACAAGCATCTCGACTTTGAGACAGCAACTCGCGCCAGAACCTCTCAAGCCTCCCAGAAACATTCAGAGACCGCAAAAATGCCTCAAGCACAACCAGAACTCAAGAAGGTATGTCCACCTCCAATCGAACTCCGTCGCACGCACATGTAGCTGACAATCCGTACAGTACCTCGACAAACGAGTAGAAGTCCAACTGAATGGCTCGCGCAAAGTGATGGGTACGCTTCGCGGCTACGACGTAAGATGATCATTTATTCCCTAACAGCATCACCGCAATGGACTGACGGTTATCTGCGCAGGTCTTCCTCAACATCGTGCTAGACGAAGCAACCGAAAGCAAACCCAACAACGAGAAAGTGCGCCTGGGCATGTGCGTGATTCGCGGCAACTCGGTGGTTATGATGGAGGCGCTGGATAGGATAGGCGGGGACGACAGGGGTGCGCGGAGAGAGCAGCATTGAGCGAGAAGGAGGCGCTGGAGAAGAAGAAGCTATCACCAAAATGAGGACTCGTGGAGCATGTACAAGGGCCACCCGAGCACTCCAATATCCACGGCGGACACGGGAGAAACGAGCGAGGCGTACTAGGCGCATTAGTGGGATCATGACTGAATGTAAGGCTCCTTCGACGTATCCACACCACAAGAATCTACGTTCACACTGTCACAAGTTCAGGCCAAAGCGAGATTGGTTTGCACAGACGCGCACCCAGAACACGACTTGCATACAGCGATTCCACGAAGTAGAGCGAATTTGAGTGTACAAGACTTTGTATGGACCCTACTACAACTTCGCCTTCGTCTCTTGCAACTTTTGCTTGAACTCCTGCACA
>JAKLLW010001570.1:0-13657 GCA_022814695.1 Neocatenulostroma microsporum
GTTGTCAACGCTAGAGACGGCATCAGAGAGGGCGACGAGACCGAGACACCACTGCAATTTGTGTATGAGACTGCAGACTGCAGGATCTACTACACGCCAGAGATGGTCATTGACGTGACTGCAGTCTGGAAGAGTGTCGCCGACACGGCTTTCAACGGCGTCAGCCATTGCGTTGCTGGCAATTACACCGCGGGTACCGGCGTAACCAAGCGAAGCTTGCTCCCGAGAAGAAAGCATGCCATACGACGAGACCTAGATGCGACGGAACACTACACAGCGATCGAGAACGCTTGGTCGATGGACAGCATTACGCCTGGTGGGGACGCTATCATGCATCTTTAAACTGACTCCGGTTGAGATATTCATGACATCTCTGCTACCTGCTTGCTGGACGTCTCAGGTTGAGCGCCTCATGCAGAGCTACCTCAGACGCACCGTCGTATCATAGCTCTCCATAAATCTCTCCGTAAGCTTATCCACCGCATCCTGGAATGCTAGTTGAGGCATCAAGCTGTCATCGCTCGCTCAGGCGAAGATCTCACCCTCGTCGATACCAGCCGCCGCCATCGCATCATCGAAGTGACTGCTCGAAGCCCTAAGACCCTCTCCAATGTCCTCTCCCACCTCGATCTTCACCTTCTTGTCGATACCATCGTCCTCATCATCATCTTCGTCTTCGCCAGTCTCTCCAGCAAGCTCGGCATAGTTGCGCTTGGAACCACCGCGCTTTGGGCGATCAGTTGGGGGTGGTGTCGGCGCTGCGCCACCAGCCTCGTCGTCGTCGGCGCCGGGAGAGGGAGTGCGTTTGACTTTGTTGGACTTGTTGGGCTTGGTGGACTTGTTGGACTGGGTGGACTTGTTGCCTTTCGGCTTCGACTTGGTAGCTTTGGTGTCACTGCCGTCACCAGTGTCTTCTTTGCCTGCATTGCGGTACTTGGAGATGCGGTGGCTGATGGCCTTCGGCGTCACTCCTGTTGCGCTTGTCAACCCACGCTCCCCTTATTTGTCTAGAGATACCGACTACGTACCCATGCCGTTGGCCAGAGTCTCGTATTGCTCAGTAGTCAGCTTGATCTTGCACTCCTTGAACAGCATGCCCAGCAGCTGCGACGAGGGTACGTTAGCGTAGCCTTACACTGTGAGAGCTTATTCGGGGAACGTACCTTGGCGTCCGCCTCGGGAGTCCAGTTCATCGGAGCCATCTTGGTGGTAGGTGTGATTGTCGGGTATGGTGCTTTGCTTGTGATGGTGTTGGTTGGGGGGTAACTCTTTGGTAGAAGTGTGTGGTGGGATGCTGGGTTGTTGGAGAGTTAATTAGGGAAGGTTGGTAGTGGAAGTGGAAGGGGAAGGAAGTAGAAGTGGAAGTGGAAGTGTAAGTCGGGTTGTGACAACGTGAGCTTGTGACCTTGCTCCTTGATCTCACTTTGTCAAAGTGAAATTGGGAGGCACGTGCAGGTCGACAGGTGATCGTTTTGTTGCTTCCGTTGTGAAGAATGAGGTAGGAAGTAAGACAACAGAGGTATGGGTAAGTTAGGAGATAGGTACTCGTGCACCTGGATGTCCGCCGTTTGCTAGGTGGTTTTCAGCTTGTCGTGGCCTTGTTGAATACCTCAAAGTCGGTGTTGTGGCTGTAAAAATATCGTTCCAAAGTCGGTGCTGTAGTTGCGAAGGGTACAGACGCGATGCAAAAGATACAAAAACTTGTCCTGGAGAAATACTCGAAGCGCTCAAGGTGAGTCAGCGACGCTAAACTTTGTAACGGGAAAGCACGCCTGCATGTGAAAATCTGTGCAGCCAATCAGCGTGCTTTACACCCTTGCCGAATGGCTCCTGATTCACCCAGAGTCTGTGCATCATCGGCCTAGTCGATCCGGCAACTTTGCAACCACAAGTACTCAAGCTGCACTGTGAGGGCACCAGACAATAGAATGACTTGACCCGCAGTCTGTGCATCATCTGCCTGACTTTGCAATCGCAAGCGGCAAGCTGCACTGTTACTGCGTCGGCAAACGGGTGCACAAGTGTGCAAAAGTCGGTATAGAAGACCTTGCAGCTTGTTGTCCAACGACTACGAGTTGACTCTTAACTCTCGCGCGATCCGATCTTTCCGAGTCTTTTGTGAACGCTTGTCAAAAGCGACAGGCGTCTCCCAAGTCTCAGCACTCCCGTGACTGCAAGACACACCAGCGGCCGACACAAAAGTTCCAGTGTCAGATGTAGTAGAAGGGGGCGGCGGCACAGAGGGCGCGGCGTGCCAGCAAGCTACAGCATCAGCAAGTGCTCCATGTAGCGGTAGAGCCACATGAGGTGGCAAGTCTGCTGACTAGAGGCGAGCATGCCGTTGGTCTCACTACACCACCACACACCTTCGAGATCTACTGCGTCTTCTTCTCCACCCTCCCTTTCCCATTCGCCCCTTTCCACTCCCTCCACCCAACCCACCCAATCGCCCAAAGCACCCACCCGAACCCCACAACCACACTCACCAGCGTCCCAACTTGCACCCACTGTCCCCACTCGGGCTCCAAAACCGGTACTTTCACTACACTTTCCAACGCCATCCCCTCTGGTACCCCTAGACCCTCCGGGCCAGCAGCAGGAACATGGTAGAACATCGTCTTAGGCCCAAACAACCCATCAAACCCCAAATTCACCCGATCAAAGGGGTTAACAGACATTTTGAGCCCTTCTTCTGCTTCGCAGGCCCAGAAGATGCTTGGGTGGGGGAGGGTGAGGTTGGTGTAGCCTGCTTCGGCGGAAGTGGTATTGGAGGCGGGGTTGGAATTGGAGGCGGGGAGGTAACGGAGGTGCAGCGGTATAGTGGCTGTCCAGTCGCCACCACGGTCGGAGATGTCTAGGTCGAGGACATCGGGTCTTGGAGTTGAGATTTCGATGAGTGCAGCAGAGCCCCAGCGCTTGATGACCCAGTCTGGCGCCTCCAGATCCTGCTCCCCGCTGAGGCTGCGTAGTGAGACTAGATTATGAGAGGCGAGGAGGGAAAGGTCGTCGAGTTGGTAGCGGTCTATAAAGAGGGAGGAGGGGAGGGTGAAGTAGGCGTGTAAGGCGCAGGAGTTCTTGGGTGGCGTGAGATGGCGAGCTGGGAAGGTGATATCGAGGTTTGGGTGGAGACCTATGGGTTCTTGCAGTTTGATGGAGTAGTTCAGTTTGTCGGATGAGCTTGTTGGGGGTAAGGGGTGGTGGCGGGAGGGGAAGGAGAAGAGTGTGCCGCCTTATCACGCGAGTTAGCTATAGCAGAATTGGGGCTTGGAGGTGAGTGGAATGTGGACGTACTGGGTTTTTCGTCTTCTCCAACAACAATCAAGTACCCACCCATCTTCAGTTCCTCATCCTCCTCAGGCTCCTGGGGCTGCAAAACCCCTACCTCCAAACTCCCTCCATCCCCCCATTTTCTCGCCGGCGTCCCCGCACCCACGCTCTCAATTCCTTCCCTCCAAAACGCAGTCAAAGTGACAGCATGGCTGATGGCATCAAAGTCAATATCAACATAGCTAGCATACGCCAAGCTAGCAGCTTCATGAACGCACGGTCCAGCCTTCTGACCCTCGCCACAAAAAGTGCGCGCAAGCCAGGTTTGAAAGTGCGTTAGGCGCGGTAACGGCTGATAATACTGGAATGTCGCGGATGAAGAGAAGCGTTCCGAGAGTATGGGTGTCCGGCTGAAGGCATGTCGTGCGGAATCGCATTTCAAGGATGGGGAGAAGAGGGCTTTGAGGTAGGGGCAGATGTCTGCATTTTCGGGGCTGTGGTGGAGGTGAGTAAAGAGTGTACTCGTAAGGATGGTCAAGTGTTTTACTCTACCCATTGAAACGAGGTGTGAAGGAAACATGGAGGCCTGGTGGCAGGCGGGAGACGAGTGGAGTGGAGGCTGCGTAGTTCAAGCGGGAGGTCCAGCGGATGTGGAGTTCGTGTATGAAGTCAAAGATGTCGCGCAACTACCAAAGAATCAATCGCTGTACATGATGGAAGAAATGGAAGACGGAGCCTACCTCGTCTGGTAGCTCGCTCAAGCCCACTGTGACTCGTTTCTCGACAGCCGGCGGGCTTGCTGCTGTGTAGTCAACGACGCCATCTTCGACTTGTATATCTTTCGGGTCGATAGCAGCGCCTTTAGGCAGTAAGTAAGTAATCCTTTGCTTCATCTTGCAGATGACTAGACGAAGATGAGGTCGTCTTCACATGCGCAGTATCTCGTATGTCTTGGCACTTGCAGGGTTTCCGGGTCTCGCAGCTGTGTCGGCCCGATCCACGTGCAGCCCTTGAAGCTCAGGTTTGAAGAGCTCCCTTATCACGACCAAATACACCCTTCCTCCTCCAAACGTACCCAAACCTTTTTACCAAGCTCTCCGGAGCTCTACGCGCACAGCGATGCAATCTCTCAAGCAACCCCTGACCCGCGCGCTGCGTTCTACGCCCTCCATCACCCGCTCCGCCTACGCTTCCACTGCCGCGCCGACAGGATATGCATCGACGAATTCGAATCTACGGCTGACTAGCGAGACGAAAGTGTGAGTACGAAACCTCTCAGTCCCCAAACGAGATAATAACTTGCTGACACTGGACACATCTACGCGCAGACTTTTCCAAGGCTTCACAGGCCGCCAAGGCACCTTCCACGCCCAACAAGCCATCGACTACGGCACCAACGTCGTCGGCGGCACCAACCCCAAGAAAGCCGGCCAACAGCACCTCGGCAAACCCGTCTTCGCCTCTGTTTCTGAAGCCGTGAAAGAGACGGGCGCGGATGCCTCAGCCATCTTTGTGCCTCCTCCGCTCGCGGCGGCGGGGATAGAGGAAGCGATTAAAGCGGAGATTGGGTTGGTGGTGTGTATTACCGAGGGGATCCCGCAGCATGATATGGTTAGGATTACGGATATGCTCAAGACGCAGAGTAAGACGCGGTTGGTTGGGCCGAATTGTCCGGGGATAATTGCGCCGGTGAGTACATCTACCTTTTCTTCCTTTTTGACGACTGGATGGGGCTGGGATGCTGCAATGATGAAACGATTATACAAAATACATGATAGGAAGAGTATGACCCTTCGGGGCTTGATTAGGAAAGGAATCTCTCTGATAATACAGCTACCCACCCCCCCTACACACCATCACTACACCACAACAACACTTCACACCACGCACGCACTAACCCCTCTACCTTGACATATAGGGCCAATGCAAAATCGGCATCATGCCCGGCTTCATCCACAAACGCGGCCGCATCGGCATCGTCTCCCGCTCCGGCACCCTCACCTACGAAGCCGTCAACCAAACCACCCAAGCCGGCCTCGGCCAGTCCCTCGTCGTGGGAATCGGCGGCGACCCCTTTAGTGGAACAAACTTCATCGATTGTCTGCGTGTCTTCCTTGACGACGCTGAGACGGATGGGATCATCATGATTGGCGAGATTGGTGGAAGTGCGGAAGAGGATGCGGCGGATTTCTTGAAGGCGGAAAATGCGGGGAGGAAACCTGTGGTGAGCTTTATTGCGGGGATTAGTGCGCCGCCGGGGAGGAGGATGGGGCATGCGGGTGCGATTGTTTCTGGTGGTAAGGGCGGCGCGGATAGCAAGATTAGCGCGTTGGAGGCTGCGGGTGTGATTGTTGAGAGGAGTCCGGCGAGTTTGGGGAAGACGCTTAGGGAGGAGTTTGTTAAGAGGGATATGATATAAGAGGGCCTCTGGGAGGCGCTGCGAACTAAAGCATGAGGCATAAGCTTTGTGGGCGTGGACCTCTGAATGCATGGTGCGTGATTGCATGTGTGTTGCTTGCGTGCGAGCTGATGAGGCGTCATGCTGTGTATAGTGAGTATTGTTTGCATAGGCGTAGTAGCGATGTCACTGCGTATGCTAGATTTTTTTTTCACCTCATCCGCTCGTGTGAAGCCGAGATACTTTGGTCTCGGACTGCGGCATCCACGATACCTCTGGGGAATTTAGAACGAGCTGCGGCGACGTGCATATCGAGTTGACTGGCGCTCAATGCGTGGTACTCACGGAAATGGAGGCGGGACAGAAGAGTACAGCTGCAGCGTTTGAAGCCGAAGCATGTGACATCTCGCGTGGCACAAGGACATACTGCAGCTCTTGGATACGCGGACAGAGGACAGGGGACAAGCATGGCACGTGAGTGAGGACTCTGAATTTCGATCGACGCTCTGGTGCGGCCCTTCAAATCCCAGGTGCAGCCGTGAGGGCGTTTGGACCTGAACCAAAAGACAACGATCGCGAACAAACAAACTGTCTTCTCGTGGATTGTGGAGAGATACGTATACGTCTCATACATCTTTCGTCGTCTCGACCTTGTCGGTGCTAACTAGATGCGTTTGGAACTATGGCACTACGCAGCAGACTACTCGGTGGGTTCGGCTACCTCGCATACGAAGCGGTAAAGAGATACTGGGCGCTCGACACTACCGACATTATGTTCTCGACGCTCATTACTAAACCGCTATCGGTGCTAGTTGTCAGACCTACTGAGTCTCTGCCACGATTGAGCGGCAGTACACTATACGCCCGCCTACTAGAGCACGACCGACCCGTACTCGCCGCCTCGGTACTAAAATGCTACCCTTCTCTCCTTATCTGGGTCCTCAGGAATCTCGTGGGTGTCGATGTCACCGAGGAATATGAGAACTACATCGACATGGCTTTCAACGTTATGGTAGCGGTATGCAGTCTCGGCATTTCCGGAGTCGACTATCTTTTGGCGGATGGTCTGGATCTGCATTCTCGAGACCGGGTTTTGATGGCTTGTGGAGTGGTGATGTGGATGTTTGCTTGGGTGGTCGTTGGGATGGCGGTGGGGTTTGAGTGGAAGGAATGGGGGCATGAGTGGTGGCACAGAGGGGCCGGGCGGGTGTGGAGGGTTTGGAGGTAGGTGTTGTGAGATGACTGAGGCAGTCGGTGGGTTGAGCCATCCCGCTTGAGCCGCATCGGCCCACGACCTCGCGATTGTGAGGCCTACGGGTTTCAGGATGGGTAGGGACAAAGGGAGGTATCGCGACTGGACAGGGAGTCTTGGCGACGTGAAGTCTCGCAACAAAGGCATTGTACTTCACGGTCGACGAGGGTACGACACGTTCAGCGATAAGAAACACATTCAACGAGGGACGAGTCGATTGTTAAGGACTTGATGTGAGCCTTCCACCTTCTCCTTCTCCAGTGACAAACACAGGAGGCCCGCTCTAAGACAATGTCGAATTACGCCAACGAACTGTTGGACGGTTGCGCTGAGCGTCTCGGCGACCGCTCGGGCGCGATAACAGCTTATGCTTGGTGCCTGGACGATATCGCGGGACACAGCGCTCGAGTCTATGGGCTCATGTTCGGCCTCGAAGAGGAAACCGAGGGCCTCCTCATCCTGATCCATAACATTGCACTGGCAGTTCTCACTTTGGCGCTGGAGGTGTTCACGGACTTGGCACCGGATGAGCGCTTTTGGTTGGCAGCGGATGTCGTTCTTCGTGCGCATCTTGTGATGTGCGTTGGTGCGCTGGTGTGGCTTGTCTGCAGGGCGATGCGAGAGGGAAGGGGTATGGGGTTGTGGTAGAGATTAGAGAGGTGCGGTGGTGTGGTGTTCAGCGTGCAAAAGCGGGTCCTTGGTGACTATGATGTGGTACTGGTGGAAACAGACTTACAGTGAAGACACTCCAACTAAATCATAGAACTATGAGCATCTCCCGTACTCAGTACTCTCTACCACCCTCCCCATACCGATACACAACATCAGCGAAGCGGCAAGCCATGGCACAACGCGTTAGACTCCTCGCATTCTTCGCCCACATCGCATTCGAGATGATTTTCCCGACGCCAGCCAGGCCTACGCCACAAGGCGATAGCTTCCTCGACAGCCTCGCGCGCAAAACGCTCTTCTCACACGAGACGCACGCGCAACGTAGCAGGTTGAGTAGACTTTGCGGCAGCCTCACAAATGAGGGTCTAACCCTGAACCAGCGAGCTGAGATCTGGATTCCCGCGTGTCTCGTGTTCTTTGCGTGGGAGTTCGATGCCGTGGCCGATTTTATGGCTCAGCTGATCAGAGAAGAGCTTGATCTCGACCAGGACGCTGAAAAGCTGATTAAGATGATCGATCGAATTGCGACAGCGGGTTTTACGGTCGGCTTGGAGTGGCGTTACCATGATCTGGACCCGGAGCTGCGCTTTGTGGGTGCATGCTGCCTGGTGATGTGTGCGCATGCGATGGTTCATATTGGTGTCGCGATGTGGCAGGAGTGGGGGGATAGAGGGTATGGGGGGCTGTGGAGGTATCGATGGTGAGATAAGCGGAAGAGAGAGTTGGTGTGGCGGACCTCGTCACATCGGACCTTCGTCATGTGTGAATGGGAAGATTGCTTGAGATGTCCAAGAGCGGGACGCCGGGAGCCTGCAGTGGCGGATTTTACTCGCATGTGCAAACGCTCCACCTCACACTTATCTGCGACAAATGTAAGTTCTACCAACTTGCACATCTACAACACCTACATCTGCAACATCAAAATCAAGCTTCGGTGGAAGCGCAGCGCAACATCAGATTCTCAACTCTTGCCTCACCAAGAACGCCCACTCATCGGCAGCTGCGATCGCCAACCCGCTGCCCGCATACTCTACAACGACGAGCAGACAGCCATGACGCTTCCCATCTTCAAGACCTACCTCTTCGAGTTCATTGCAGCCCTCAACATCGCCATCATCAGGGTTGTCTTCGATCTGGGCGAGCAAACGGCGGCTAGAGTTGTTACGGCTCACAGAGTTGCTTTCGCTATATGCACCATCATCCTCGAATTGCGAACGGAGTTGGAGCCCAAAGAGCGGTTCTTGACGGCAGGATGGGCTGTGTCGAGCGTTCATATTGCGGTATTCGTGGCCTCGCTCATTTATGGTGTGTGGAAGGAACGGAGAGTGGGTGACGACGATAGGGCTGTGGAGGCAGGGGATTTGGATGTTCTTGCGGCGTAGCCATCTCGGCGACGTTGCTTCCCGACAGCCGGCTAGCCGACTATGTAACGACACGCATGTCGTCCGGAAGATGAAAGCACAGGGCGTGTTATGGGGGGTGCTCTCAAACGGTGGGCTTGAGGTGGTTCAGCGGCTGGGACGGACACCTGCGGTAGTGAGAACTCAACTGTGTCTCGGATGAGCTGCGTTCTTGCCTATTTTACGAGCGTCGGTGAGCATGTGACTCACGCAGTACGTCACCACTTCGTCCTTTGCAGAAGTATCCATTCGCCATTCCTATGCTTATGTCGCACGGTCCACATAGAATCCAACCACAGTCGTCCTGCACACTACTTGTCTTTGTCACTTACTGGAAGACACACTGGCCTATCCAACTGCCTCAAAGAACATACCATTCACAAGCCCATGCGAAGATGGCGAAGAGGAAGACCGCTCCGCCGTCCTCGAGCGCAGACTCAAACTCAACTTCATACTCGAAGATCCTCAACGCCAGCTCTCCATTTCTCACGATCCTGGCGCTCCTCTGTCTCGTCTTCCCGCAGTACACCTCCCACTACTCCGATGGAAGCATAGTCGGCGGCTTCATGCTCATCTGCCTCTACGGAGCCCTTGCTCACTTTGTCATCGGCGTTCACCTCCGATTCAGTCGCATGCTGCAACATCTCCTCGGCTCGAGGCCTTCCTTGATGGCCTCCTACGTAGGACTTCTCATCGTCTACAACCTCCTCGACGGAAGATTAGCAACGAAGACCGACAGGCTCGTCATTAGCGCGAGGATCATTATGGGCGTCGAAGCGGTCGTCGTACTGGTGTCAGGAATGTGGGTCTGGGTCACAGAGGGAAGGGAGTCAGCGAGGGCAAGACTGAAGCGAGGGAGGGAGACCAGCCTATGAGGACTGGAGAGGTGACAGGGTAGGAGGTGGTCGAGATTTGACATTGACATTGAAAAATGCTTCAGTGGAAGGCGTCGAAGGATAGAGGTTCTTATGTCTTTGCAACACTTGACGAACTGTCACGAACATCCGATTTGCGAGATGTGCTCCCTCGCGGGCGTTGGGCTCTTCACTTTCAACTGGGCTCTCGGAGTTCTTTGAGAGTAACACATGCGTGAACAGTTTTCTGACAATTACCTGTCGAGCCTTGAGCTCCCACCGGACCATGTACACTTTGGACCTCGTGATATGATGACCAGCCACAAACTTCGAATGTTGCGACTCACAGCCCTCTCCCATAATCGCATTGATCTTCACTGCCACACTTCCCGCATACCAATGAGCTCCCCCATCTTATGGCTTGCTCGCAAGTAAAGTAAGACTGCCTAGTGGGTACCACAAACACACCTGTACTCTCGACCATCCTCGTTAATCGAGTTCGCGCAGTTGTTGCAGACTTCTAGATCGCAAAGAGGGCAGCGCCAGATGTAGACGTGCATGACCGTTCGCGCTGTGTTTGGATCTGTGCGACACCAGGGACCAATGCACCGCACCGGTGGTTGGCCTTTCAAGCTCCGCTCCTCCCATGGATGACGGCGAGGGAACGACAGGAGCTTGTTCGGGAGTTGCGAATCCTGATCGATCTTGATGCCGGCGGCGGCGATGTCGGACCAGAGTGGCGTTGTAGATGAGCTTGCTGACTTGAGGAACAGCTTCAGCTTCTTGTTGGATCCTGTGGTTGAGAGATAGTTTGCTTCGACGGTGGCGTATCTGATCACGATGCTGGAGCTAGACGAGAACGATTGAATCTCGCTGAGATGTGTTGTGGTTGTGGTTGAGCAAAAGTCGAAGCCTGATGGCAGCAGCTTACTGGGAGCAAAGCGAGGCACTCGGGGCTTGGGAATCTTGATGAGTCGTGGGATCGCCCTGACTGCCTGCGTGGCGATGCAGGCGCCGCTTGTGCTGTGATCGTCGTCATCGCCATGCTTCCGCTTGAGTGAAGGTGGTTTGCAGCTGAGGCGGACGCTTTGTGGTGCTGGCTTGGGTGGGACGATGCTCGTATTGTCTGTGGGCAAGATGGAGGCTGTGATTGCGTTCTGTGGCTCCCCAAGTGTATTTGGAGATGCGAGGGCTGGCGCCGAGTGTCTGCGGAGGATGGGCATGTTTGGTCCCGATTTCTGTGTACCGCGGATCTTACGTGCGTGAAAAGGCTGGCCCGCAGCTGTCGAGGGATGACACGAGAACGAGGTGTTGGTGGCTGGTCGATTTACGGGTGTGAGGATAGGCAGAGCTAAGCAGAGTAGGCTGACCAGCAGCTTTGAGTTCGGGTAGAGGAAGGATGGAAGGATTCTATGCTGTCGGAAAGGTCTGGACATGAGCGACGAAGCCTTACTTAACAGCGCTTGGTGCTCGAACGTAGCCCCAATGTCTCTCCAGTCGTGAGTAAGATGAGACTGACAGCACAAAGAAGTGTCGTAACTAAGACCAGACAGATAGTCCGTGGGCTGAAACTGCGGAGTCTCGGTATGAATGCTTTGTCCTCTCGAGACATGTACTGCTATACAATGATAAGACAATAACGGTGGACCAGGCTCTACTCCCTGATCCACGCGAAGACCAGCCGGGCGAACTTTTCCGATGGCTTGACGAGAAGCCAGTGGAATATCTCGGCTGCTGGTATTGTGACAAGCAGGCAGGCAATGAACGCCACGCCAGTCGCCCTTGGGTACACGTCCAGATTGTTGCCTCCGTCCGTCATGTTGAGTGCGGTCTTGACGCCAAGGGTATAGACGATAATGGATTGGAGAAGGAAGTAGCCTGGAGCATGTTAGTCACAATCCAACAAGATGCTGTGGGACGATAGAATGAGCTTACTGAACGACCTCTGGCCAAGGAAGACAAATGCTGGGTTCCGGAAGATCTTCTGCATCAAGTCTGAAGACTCAAGCAGGAGGTAGAAACCGACAATGGCAAGGTAGTTATCGGCTCTCAGCTGGGGAGCGGTTGCATCGTTCCACGTATAAAGCCCGCCGGTGTCGTACAGTCCCGTATGATAGTCAATTTCCGCGTTCTGCAGGCTAGGGTAAGCGGCAACCCAGATAAACTGCATGGCAAACCCTGCCACCAGGCAGAATGCAGCGACAGCGAAAGTCCAGAAGCGGTGCGATTGGCACTTCGCCTTGAAGTCGTAGTCGACCACCAAGTCGGCAAGTAGTAGGCCGGTGATGGAGAACCAAGCCCAGGAGTACACCCACCAGGCCGTAATGATGAAGACGCCAGCGCCCCAGAGGCGCCAGCTCTTTCGGGTGAAAGGGACGATGACCATAGTCATGTAGACTGTGTAAGACTGTTGGAAGAGCGCGCTAACAATCCAGAGTGTCTGTGTCGGGAATGCCCAGTTACCCGCCTGGTATGAAAAGTCATGCGAGATCCAAAAGATCTCGAAGATGCTGTTGAAGTTCGTGAGCGAGTTCGGGAGCACGTAGATGTCGTCCGACATGGAGACATTCTCGGTCTTGGTCGCAAAAGTCGTCAGATAGGTCGTTCCCAGCGCCTTCGTAAAGACGATGTAGCAGACGATGAGTGCTGCTGCTACGGGGAACCACAGCTTCAAGCCACGTCGAAGAACTGAGCTGGCCAGTGTGGTCTTGGTCGGCTCCAGCAGGAAGGGCAAACATATGGTCCGTGCTGAGAGGAATATGATGGATGAGTAGATCAAGGATCCGTTCCAGAAGAAAACCGAAAGCGACTTCCTGAGAGCGAGCTGGTATGCTGGACCGGTCGTGTTGGCAGAGGCGTCTACTGCGGCCGGGACGAACGTCTCCATGAATACCCAAAGCCAGCTCATGATGGCCAAGACTCCTCGTACACCGATCAGATAGTCTTGCGCGGCATCATGTGGGCTCTTGGTGGTCGCTGGAGTTTTCTCTGCCAACGCTGGCGGGACCACTGCGTTCAGCCATTGCGGCAGCTGCTTCCGCTCTCGTACCGCGTGGTCCTCAGAGTCCGTCTTCGCAATCCCCATGTCGTCGTGCCTGTGATCAGATAATCACCGCGATGAATTGATCTTCCCGGTGAACTGATCCTCCCTCCAGACTCCGCGTTACCGGCGATTGCACGTGCAACAACCCGTATGGTGTTCAGATGTTCGACTCCAGAGCGCGCCGGAAAGGTGCCTCACTACAGTCGAAGAGTGAGGTTGGCTGGATAGGGGGTCCGCCAAGTCGTTCACATCAACATCCCCGCCGCCTCACCACAGCGGCCCTTGCAGAAACCTTGCAATCAACGATAGTTGAGCGCAATTGGTTCGCTTTCTAGGGCTGGCAAATGCGAACACGGGATCCGGACAGGTTCTTGCGTCTTGGCTCCCCACGCTACCGACAACCTGAAGCTACTAATCTCGTCCGCGGGTATCTTCTGTGCAACCTTGGCCAAGTTTCAACTGCACAACTGGGTTGATTTGCGCACAACGATCCATTCTTGGCAATGGTATACGGCGAAGATCCACTGCGCAATCACGCGAGTTGCTTGAGCTGCAAAGCTTCCTCGAAAAAGCTCGCGACGCGCGGACTTCGCGTCTCAGCATCTGTCCTTTTGCCGGTGGTGTGCTGCCCATTGACTGCTCGTTAGTTGACGGAGGTGATTGACGGATAGCACGCGACACGGCCGAGTGCATCTGGTGTCCAGTTCTTGCGTTCACCTGCGCGACCTGAAGACTCCATTATCGCGGCTACCATGGGTTCACACTCGAAAT
>JAKLLW010001571.1:0-13650 GCA_022814695.1 Neocatenulostroma microsporum
GCAGTCACTGGCGGCGACGGCAGCGGAGGATCCGGCTCACGCCTGTCGGATGAGACCAACTGCACGGGCGGCGCAACTATTGGCGTCTCGTCATCGCTATCGCTGTCGCTGTCCTTGCCAGCAAGTGCACTCGACACGAGATCCCACTTTTGCGCCTTCTTCTTCCACGAACGATGCTCCTTGTGCAAAGCATCGTGCTGTGTCTGCATCTGCGACAATTCGTTCTTCGTGGCACCAAGGTTCTCCCGCAACTCGTTCATTTCACTCGTTTGCTCCGCGGCCAGCTTCTTGTTGGCGGCCAATTGTTGCTGCTGTTTATACAGGTCGCTGTTCAAGCTCTCGTTCTGCCTCTCCAGTACGGTCCTCTTTTGCTCGTGTCCTTCGATCTCCCCGCGAAGGCCTGAGACCTCGTCCTGCGCCTCCGCCAGCTCCCGCTCCAATGTTTCCCGGTCACCTCGCTCCTCAGAGAGCTCGTCGGCGAGACTGGTTATCTTCCCCTCCAGCTCGGCTATCTTGCTCCGCAGACTGCTGGCATCATCTTTGGCTCTGTCCTTAGCGCATTGCAGGCGATGGTCTGCGGCCTTCAACTTCAGGCCAAATACCTTCAGCGTGGCGTCCCTCTCTGCTACGAACAACCGCTGCTTGTCGCCGTCCGCCTCAAGCCGCTTCGCTGTCTTGTCCCATCTCGCGTTCTTGGCTTTGACAGACTTGACTTCGCCCTCTAGCTCCCTGACACGAGTGATGAGTGTGGCATTTTTCGTGGTGACGGCCGCGATTTGCTTGGTGACCGTGGTGAGGCCGGCGACTTTCTTGGCCAACTCTGCCTTCTCAGCTTTGAGCTTCTCATTTTCGGTGGTCACGGTAGCGTTCTGACTTGTCAAGGTAACAACCTCCTCTGTCAAGCTTGTCTTCTCCTCAGATAACGTGGTCTTATCTGCATTGAGGGTTTCGAGCTTGCTTACAAGGGCCGTATTGTTGCTCTTCAAGAGCTCTGTTATCTTGTCAGCCTTCTCGAGGTCCTCTTTCACTAGACGAGCACCCTCGTCTAGGGTACTGAGAGCGCGAAAATGAGGATGTGTCATGACTGCCATCGGAGGTGACGACGGGCTTGCCTGGCACGACGCAGATGACGCAGGGCGGTGCTGTTGGTTGATTATTGGAGGTTGCTGGCTACGACGCCGACTTTGCTGATCGACGGACGGGGGTCGAGGAGGTAACGGCTGTAACGGTTGGTACGTGTGCTGCATGATGGCAGGCTCTGGGGTTGGAGATGGTGCTTCTTTCTCCGGCCAGTGGAGGGAGAGTTTGACGATGGTAGCGCAATGCTGTGTATGATGGGTGGGGAGCTGCAGCGAAAGAGCAGACGAGAGGGCAGAGGGACTGGACAGAGTACAAGAGAGAGGTTGTTACCGACTCTGGCGCTCACCAGCTCATCAAACACGGAAATGCAACACGCCACCTTACCAATACAACAGCATCCCACCATGGCTCAAGCCTTCCGCACCCATGCCGTGGCGCAGGGCCATACGTCGACATCGCCATGCTTCCAGCAATGCGGCTACCCGTCGTTCGGCGTCGGAAGTTGGAACCCGTGCAAACGCAAGAGATTGCATGTGGAGCGGAGCGCCACTTCGTAATTCAGCATCAGCAGCGCCTGAGGGTATCCGGTATCCGCATACAGCGGCGCATCAGTGTAATTTGAAGCGGAGAGTGGTGCATGGCGACGAGAGGGTGAGTTTTGGGATGAAGTGAGACCAGCGCGGTAAATCTTCGGGATATTGTCCTGTCGTCAGCATACTCCCAGGTCTATTGGCCTCTTGCAGCTTCGGGTACGGGTACTGACACATCCCTGGGCGGCGATCTCTGACAGAAGACGTTGCCGTTTCTGTCATCTGTCGATCGCCCGTCATGCTGGACCCGCGGACGGCCCATACAGCTGCTGAAAGCCAGCCAGAGAGCCGTGCTCACCACCCCAGAAGAACGAAAAGACCTGGAGCGCCGGTCAGACAATACGACGGCTTGGTCCTTTCTAGTCTTGCACATCAATGCCGCTTTGTTGATACCGAGCAAGAGGAAGCCTACAATATGTTAGCCTTCAACCCTCAGCGTTAAGCTCGGCCTGCTTATATTTTGCATACTACGCTGTTGCACGATTAGCGCGACGATCTCGATCTCTTCGAGGCAAATGTCCGTGTGCTTGTCGTAGCTGGTCTGCGCGACCCAGCTGGGCTTGCCGCAGAGGACGGTAAGGGCGACCGTGAACGTCTTTAGCCGGACGATGTAAGGCGTATCGCTGGTGATTGTCTTGATCTGGTAAAAGATGCGGGATACAGATGCTGCGGCATATCCATCTAGCCTACGCTTCCTTCATAGCATGGGCTAGAGAGGCACTAATTAGCATAATTTCAGGGGATGAGCAAGGGGCGATCTCCTGCACGTCCTCATCATCGTAGCCAAGGTCAATTACCCAGTACCCGGTCCCGATCTCGTATACGTAGCTTCCGATGCCGTGAATTTGAGGTGCGACGCTGGGAATGGTGGATAGCCTATGGTGGTGAGCTTATGCAACAATATTCTCAATCGGAGAACAAACCCTTGGTCTGGAATGATACTCTCGAAGATGGTGTCCATTATGGCGATCTCTGTACGCTTATGTAGCGAGTACTCGTCGAGCAGCATGTTGAAGATGTGATGCTGGTATTGCTAGCTGCTTGAAAAAGCACGAGAAGACGGCCGTTAGCTCCGGTATTCGGGAGTGCCCAATATGTGACTTTGGCGATGGTTGCTTGATCCGTACACTCATTGGCGCAGCCCCTCACCTACCTGTCTCTTGCAGCTTCCCGGAGCGATCAACAATTACGTTCGGGGTTCGGTGGTGTTTGACAGTGACCTGTTGTCGCTTCGGCCTCTCGATCTGGAAATATCCTTCTTGACCTACCAGAAGCCTATACGATTGCTCCACAATTGCCAGTGCTCTCAGAGGTCTGTACTCACCGTTTCAGAAGCATCTGCTGCAGTCAAGTCTCTGGCAGGCGATACACCAGTTTGGTCGTTGCTCGAAAAGAGTGCGAAGCAGGGCGGCAAGATTCATTGTGACAGTATCTTGGGGGCACGTCCTCCGCTGCCAATTCCTAACGTCACTCTGTACTAAACCACTGCTAGCTCACGGAGTACGCCAGGTTCTGGTTGATCTTCTCCATCTCGATCTTGTAGTACCATGCCCCTATATTCGACCGCCGTGAAGCCATGAACGAGTAGAGATAGCGATATGGTCGGATCTGTAACGGCTCCCCGGTACGGATGCTGCCGTCAATAAGTATGCGTTCTCCGCCTCGGGGTCTTATGGATGCAGGCTGTGCTCGTGGCTGCTACCTGCAGTATCTGGATCAAAGCATTACGAGGCGGAGTGTGGCCAGCCATGGCGTCCTAGAAATGAGAAAGGTCGACGGTTTGCCAAGGGGTATGTACATATGCTACAGAGTTAGAGAGGTGGATGCTCAAGCATCAAAGTTCTTCAGCTCGGGCATGAAAGCCATGCCGCCACCGGAACTCTTCCTTGCCACTCTTTCGCCCTCAGCGACGTGGATGCCTCCTGCGCTCTTGTCGATGACATGCTTTCTCAGCATAGACAAAACCTCGCTGTTCTTCCATCTCGCAGGCACAGGCCTGTAAGCAGGCTTGAAAGTCCCAATCGTTTGCGCCCATTCGCCAGTCCCAGGCGGCCGAACTTGTTCACCATCCTTGGCATCAGCAGGAGTAGCACTGCTATCAGGATCATCCTTCCCTTGAGCCTCCGGCGAAGCATAAGCAGGCCCAGCACCCTCCGCATACGCCATTGAAGTAGGAGACGGCTCCTGCGTAGCCCAGTAATAGATATCCCAATCATTCTCGTCCAGAAACAAATCATACTGCTGTAACTGCTTCGCGCTCATATTTCCCAGATTCGTATCAGCGAAGGTAGAAAGCAAGAGGTCAGACTCTAGCGTGCCTCTTTTGCGGGATTGATCTACAGCACCACCATCAGCGTTAGCCCGTATCCTGTACGAGAAGACATGGCTTACAAAGGAGACGAGCGCGCATGGTGTTCGCGTCTTCGCCTGTGCGGCGCAGAGGCTCGACGCGGAAGGAGCCGCCTTCGATTTCACCTACATCTAGCTCTGCGTTCACGCCGCCTTCTGGGGCGGGCTTCTGGGTGCCACCTGTCATGCGCTCGGTGTTCTCGGGTGTGCTGTCTTTGGGCGTGAAGTCTGGGTCGACACTTGTGATCATCTCTGGTGGAGGAGAGTCTTTGCCGAGTGAGGGCATTTCGTTGGAGATTGTGCTGTTAGTGTTGGTCATGTGTGGGTTGAGCGGCTTTTCGGTCTGTGCCTTCCGGTAGGCATCGGCTGTGTCGTTGTGGCGGTCGTTGAGGTCTGCGAAGCGTGTGCGAGTGGTGGTGAAGGGGCGGATGGTGGTCGCTGTCCGGGTGGGCACGCGGGCGACGCGAAGCAGCGCTCGTGTGGTTGACATGCTGGACTGATCGGTTCGTGTTCTTACGGTGGTGTTTTCGGATATCGAATTGTGTGTGGTATAGCAAGTGCAATGGCAATCGAAAAGTACAGTATCGCTGTTGTTCTTGAGCTTCGAGTACTCGATACGTCATGGCCGCTGGCAAAAGCCGAGGAGCAGCCGAAGCTTCACTTGCACGAAACCGCCTCTCCTTCTCAATCTCCAATCGGCAGCAACCCAAATGCAGTAGTGGTGCCGGAAAACACGCTACCTACGAGTTCATTCACTCACGCCGTTGATGGCAGTAGCGATACTTCGATGGGCAGCGCCAGTGCATCAACGCCTGATCCGATGGCCTACATTCGAGTGTCCGCAGAAAGGTCAACAACGCGGGTGATATGGGAAGTCAGCACTGATGACAGCAATGTCATTCTAGAGGAAGCTCGACTGCACGCATTTGACTTTACACCACAAGAATGACGGCTTCCAGTTACCGGGTTCATAAACGCCAGCTCCCGTCGAAGGGCTGAGGCTGTATCCCAGGGCACCACGGCTTACGTGTGATATTCATGAAGCCCTTGAGGCGTACCTTCTGCTTACAATACATTGGCTGGCTCGAAGACGAGCAAAGAGCCCGCCAATCGCCTTCCCTTCTTTGTCGTGCCAGAAAGCATGGCGTGACAGACTGACAATCGTCTTGGACTGCGTCCTAGTGGGCTTCTATCCGTGCGGCTGAAGGGCGAAGGGTAGCGCCTCATTCCGGTCAGCCTTGCGTCAGCTCAGCTACTATGACCGGGGGCAAGCATTATCTGATAACCTTTGATTCCTTCCCACTTCGACAGAGACCACGTCAAAAGAGCCACTAATCTACCTTTCCTCTTTTCCTTACAAGACTCGCGAGAGCCAAGATGGGTCGCATGGACATGGAAATTACCTGGGCAGGTTCTCAGGCTACCGACGCAGCGCAGGTAGACCACTTTATCTTGCTGTACTGCGACCATCATCGTCAGGAGGAGTCCATCGACTTTGAGTATGCCTTGGTCAGGTACGAATAGCTCCTTTGTGTGCAAAACTCAAGGAGTCCGCCACGCTTACAGGTGATCTCACTCCCAGAAACGGCATCCACGGCGGAAAATTGGGCAAGACGAGCGACAGCCGCCCTCACATCACCGTTGACCTGAAGACCACCGATATGGTGAACAAGAAGACGCACCGGAGCGCGCACATCATCCTTACGAGCGACGAGTCACTCATCGACCACACTGCTTCCGAGCTCTTCAGAGAGCTGCCGGATAGTACTCTGGTAGTTGAGCCGACTTCCGTCTTTGCTTACGCGAAGTATGCGAGGAACAATCTGGCGAAGCCCGTTAAGTGGACTAAGGAGCAGAAGAGGGTCTGGGAACGTTTTGTTGCCAGTGATGACGATGATGGTCTGGTACGGTCTGGTCAAGTGGGTGGTACAAAGACCGACCAACTTCCTGGGAAGCCAATGCCGACAAGGACGCCTTCGCGGTCATTAGTGGTCGACCATCTGTTTACCCTGGTGACTAAGCAGATAACGCAAAACTAAGATCGACCATGATGACATGAACTTACCAGAACAGACTATTGACTAGACCAACAACATTACTGGCTGAGGCTGTGAAGAAGCTTATGGGGATCTTTAGGTTGTGGACGGAGGCCACATAGATTTCACGTAATCTGTTGGCTTGACTCGTGAATGGAAAGGCATGGAAAGCGTGATCGATAGGTGGTCAACAGCACCACACACACCGCGGAAGGCTGGCAGGTTCAAGGCACGGTGCCCATAAACACTTCTTGATCACCTCTATCCCGCATGTATACATGAGGCAGATATATGAGGCAGAAACTTAAGCACGTGGGTCCGTTCCTCTTACAACAGCTTTCCTCTTCCGAAGCCCGCTCTGACACCACACGACATCGCTACCGTTATTACTGCGCCAGTATCTCCAATGCATAAGGTGACCGCGAGCTGCTGTATTGCCTACCGATTCGTCCGGCGTCTATCATCATGCTTGAGTTATTTCCGACGGAGACAGTGTGAGCACCGGCCAGATTGCTGTGCTTCTCAAAGCGCTTGGTGTACGTGGCAACAGGCTAGACACTTGTCACGACCTCCCTTCTTCTTCCTATCCACATCTCAGCCATCACCATCTGCGTTGTCAGTTATGAAACGTCTACATCTTGTGCTGTTATGCTCACTTGCACTTGTTCCTTCACATCGCGGGTATGCTGACCCGCGATGTGCGGTATTGCCGGAGCCGAATGACTCCAATCATTGAGTGACTATGCCATACATACTTTAAGGCACGTCGATACAATCCGTATCTCAAAACGCACACGTGCAGAAACTAGCTTAGCGAACCCAATCCCGAACAATTTAGTATAGCGAGCCTAACAATTCCGGCATGTGGAAGTCTCTTCCCATGAAGACTCATTTGCGGCCCGTTGGATCGTACTTGAACGTACAACGGCAGACGTCACTGTAATCTGTCAGCTGCGGTGACCGAGGCAGGCGGAATGCAACTTACTCAGAACAACTGTAGTTGTAAATCGAGGGGCAAACACCATTGCAGTCCGAGTCCGCTGAACAGGAATTGCCACCATAGAACTCAGTGTCAATAGGGAGGTCTTCGTCGTCATCTCCTGTATCGAGGTCACCCTGGCTCTCTCCAGGAAGGAGATCCAAGGTCGTTGCATCGGAATTGCCCCAGGTGTCGTCAATCAAACCGTCAGCCGTAAGGTCCGCAACTGAGGTCGGCCATTTGGGGCCTGGAAGCGTGACATCCTGTCCCCATCGATTCTTCATCCAGCGAGCCACTGCGTAATACACGCTATTGTCCACGTTTCTGGACGCAGGCCCCAGCCCGCCAGCGGACGACCTTGCAAACCAATTGACCTTTTCAGCACCATAAGCTTTCGTGCCCAGATGCTTGAAGTCGACATTCACTGGGGCTGTGAAGCCTTCCGCGTTTTCGAACTATTATACTCCATATGGCGCATCTCATGTAGCATTGCGGATCCTTGATCGAAGATGTCAGCACTTCGTCCTCGGAGCAGTCGAAAGACTCTTACCTTGTGAAACCATAGTCCTGGCATTATTTCTCTGGTACGCCGTGGAGCTTTCGACGTTCTCAATGACTCTGCCCGTCATCGGAAGGTCGAACCAGCGATCGCATAGCACAATGATGTAATGTATCTCCTTGCTGGAGAACGGCCCGCCATTTGCGAGTTGGTAGACTGTATGTGCAGGAATCCCATCTGAATTGAGGTGGCAATGTGAGTCGTCTGAGCCGGCCATGAACTTGTCAGCTTCGTTGTGGCATGCGAAAGTGACGTATCTTGACGATGTATCAGTCTTGTAGATGGTAACCTCGGGACTAAACGAGTTCCTACCGGTTGTACCACCAGTCACCGCTGCTCCAATGCCCTGGTACAGCTTGGAAGCGTTTCCAAGCATCTATCATCATGATGGGTCAGCACATCAGAGCTTCAACCACATAGGAATGCAGCAGCTTACCGCGCATAGGCTGAAAGTATACACCATCAGGGTCTTCCTGTGGATCACTCTGGTGCTGTTTGCCGAAGTAGTCACGCTCCAGCCAACCATTGAAGTTGATGTCGTCGGGGTTACCAACGGCTTTGGCGAAATCCAGTGCATCGTTCCAAGCTTGTTTCACGAGCTTTCTGTCGTCGCTACTGCAGGATCTGTGCCATTGCAAGCCTGTTGTTATGTTGACATCTTGACGGGCCTCAAGACAGATCCTTCTGTGAGAATGTCCGGGATCGAGGCTGGCAACGCATGAACAGTGTATGATAGACTAGCAAAGAGGACAAGAGAGATTTTGTACATTGTGCCGGTAGAGCAGTGAGGTGGTATTAGAAGACTTGCCTTTTCTGAGCACTCCGTGGCTTCGCAGCCCTTCTGATATACCTGGGTGTGGAGGCCGTACGGCACAGCAGTCCTGAGCGCGACTCCGCCTCATCAAGGCTGTACTCTCGCGGCGTAGGACCTTTTGGCATATGTTAACATAGCCAGAGCATGCTAACCGCGCGGGCTGTCCAGGACCGTCGGCGATGGTCGAATTCTGGATCCTTCGGGCCACTTGGCATGTTACATGATGGCAGGTAGCAAACCTTCATCGTCTCTTCCCTGTACGAGCAAGATGCTTTTCCCAAGCAGAAGACTGGCACACCAAGATCGCCGATTCGGAAGTCCGTATGATCTGACTGCGTGGGCCTGATAGTTGACTACGACCTGTCAAAGCTTTACAGATTGTTTGTTGACATCGTGAGCATTTTTCAATGGTACCAATATATTGATCACAGAGGAAAAAGTGTGGCCCTTAGTCTGAATGCTCTCCAGACCATCGTGGTATCCCATCTCGTGCAGGCCTATCCTTTCCTCGAGTGTGGACTCACTTTCACATTGGCGGCTCCGAGGATGTTGATATTCCACGGTAGGTATACCTTGGCATGATCCACCTTCAGCGTGTTCCTAGTGACTGTGCCACTCGCGGACGTCGTTGGGTTTCAGCTGATGTGCTTCTGCGTCATGCTTTGGACATTCATACGCACACCATGTAGACAGGTAAATTGGATACCTTGCTGACGTATACCAACTCGGAGGAAGACTGTTGCGTGAGAATTTGAGACGTGAAGATGTGAGTAGAAACCTGAAGGAGAAGCTGACGGAGGGCAAGGCTCACTGTCACTGGCGGTCGTCGCCTGCTTATTTTGGCCCAGACACTACTGGAGCTCTTGCATTCGCCGGCAGATGCCTCGCGCCCGCGAAAGCTTTCGGAGATACTCACGACGTGGCCTAGGAAGCTCCAAAACTACAGCTGCGACGAGTATGCGGGAAATACATAGATTGCCGGTAGACTAGAAAATACACAAATACTCAAGGTAGCATCTTCGCAGAGCGGCAGTATTTTCTGTCAACGACCCTGTGGGGATGTCCTCCAACAAAGGAAGTTTGTTCCTCCCTGTTTCTTTACGGCACAGCACGTCTGCTCTACTATCAAGTCAGGCATCTGCGCCACGCAGAAACGGAATGTTGCGAATACCGTTGGACCAGCTGAAACACGCCTCCAACCTCTCCGGGACTGAGAAGGCTCAGCCCAAGCGCCCACGCGGCGATGCGCTGGCCAAGTGAAGATGCTGCAACGTAGTCTATTCACATACAAAGAGGCACGGTAGCTTCGAAAAGAAACTTTGGTGGATGAGGCGCCGTCATTGGGTGTCAGTGCAAGATAAAAGGGGGACGTGCTACTAAGTCCGCGCCTCAAGGCCACCGGTGAGGCACCAGGCTACATACATTCGCACTCCAGAGATCCTGCTGCTTTCGTGGTCTACCGCCCTCCTACTCGACCTCTTCATCGGACTTGCAATCATGCGGCGCTTCTGTGTCTTGGTCTGGTGCTGTGTCATCATGGTCATCACCACGGCGCGAGGACCGTTTTCACAACTCCCTGGTACATCCGAGCTTGTATTCGGCTTGGAGCTGACCGTTTCCGGCGCGAAGTGTGCTGTATCGTATCCCAACGGTAGCTATGGTGGACTGGCAACGGTGAATGGCAGCAGGAAGTATGTCAGCCTGATGGAATCATGGTATGATCTCGTCGCCAAGAGCGGTGCATCATCAGATACTGCGACTGTCCTGGTCGAGGACAGCTGGCCAAAACCTGGTCGTGAACACTACCGCGCCGTGCAGGAAAGCTGGGACACCTGGCTGGCTGGATCAAGCTTGTCTTGGACAGAGCAAGCTCGGTACACGCTCGGATGGAAGCGCAGAAACATCGAGCCGCTCTACGCACTGGACTACCATCAGCATGATGAAAGTGTCGCAACGATAGCAAAGGTTTTGACGGAGCTCCGACAGGCCGCTTTTGTAGTCCTAAGAAAAGGCAACATCACCATAGAGGGGCAGATTGACCGGCCATATGCAGAGATTACCCTCCCGAACTGGTTCTTCGCCAGATTGCACATCTTCCCGGCAGATGAACCAGACCCAGACTTGGCAAAGCAACTGTACATTGGCTCGCGCCATCTTACATCACTGACTGGTCGTATCTCAGCGGCCATGCATCGATCCGGCTTCCGGCGCAGCATCGAGAAGGACCCTCTCTCCATCATGCGAGCCCATACCAAAGGCTTCCGACCTGAAGGCCCACTGCCCGCACCCGAAATGATCATGAGCCAGTCAATGAGTGGTGTCTGTGGTGGCACCTCAGATGAGATTGAGATCTGCTTGAAGCGGCGCCGGGAAAGCGAGCAACTCCCGGCCGCTGTCATTATGTGGGACTCAGCCGGAACTAGCGACTTCATTGCATCGTGGATTCGGACTGGCAGCAGCGGGTTCGACAATGCAGGATGGCGTCAGGTGAAGCTGACACGTGCTGACAGCGCTATCCCTCGCGCAGAACAATCAGCGCTGTTCACGGAGACTGCCAGAGTACTCCTCGGCGCCAAATCCGACATGAAGGAGAGGGCAGCATCCGACGGCGACGCTCGAGAACCAGAGCGGAGTACGCCTGTCCTGCTCGCGGGTTCAGGCTGGTCGACCCATTCAAGCGAGCTCTTGCGTCGTACGCTAGATGATGAACACTGCCCTCATCAATCAATCAATATTGGTGCCAAGCCGTACTTGGCAGCTATAGGAGCCGCGGAGGAAGCCCGGGTATTTCATAATATACTCGCCAAGTCTGTATTCGGCAAGAAGTCAGAGCTGTAAGGTCATTGGAGTTGAGGACATGTATGAGCAATGCTGTATGCTACCCTGCTCTATCTGTCTTCCTCAAACAACGGTGGTCGCTCATTCTTCTTCCTGCCATATCCGATCATCTGCCCGACTTCACGCCAGAAGCCTACATTGTCGTCTTCACAAGTAGCTTCGTAAAGATCGATCTGCGGCTTCTCCCATATCAAGTCCAACTCCGACGGCTTGACCACCTTTGTCTTCTTGAAGATCTTCCAGAAACTGTAGGTCAAGATAGCAACAAACACCATCGTGTAATATGAGAAGAATGTTCCGACATCCCAGTATCCAGGCAAGAACGTTGTGTAGCCGTAGCAGCCAATGATAACGCACATGCCGACAATGCCGATGTAGGCGCCATACGGTTGGAACCAGCCACGGTATGGAAGCGTCCTCCGGTCGAGGCCCTGCGCGGCCATAGCTCGGTAGAACCAAACGTACGTAACGCACATGATGACATAGTCCAGGAGTTGAGCCGCCTCGGTCAAATTCGAGAGCCAGGTCACCGTTACCGCCGCGCTGCTGTTCACCGCCGTAAAAGAGATGAAGGGAAAGATCATCGTGATGAGGAAGCAGTAAATCGGAATACCCTGTTTTGTGCACTTTCGCAGGAACTTCGGAGCTTGGCCTTCCAGTGCCAGACCGTAGAGGGAGCGCATCGCACAATAGACGTAGGCGTTGCCGGCCGAGAAAATGCTGGTTACGAGGAGTGCATTGACGATGTGCGGAAGAACTGAGATGCCCATGTTGCTCATGGCGATGACATATGGCGAGCCTGCTGCAGTCTTGGTGCCGGCGTCGCTGAGCTCTTGACTGTCGTAAGGCAAGACGATGCCCACGCAGAGGGCTCCACCCATGAAGAAGATTGCGAATCGCCAGTACACTTGGATTCAGTCAGCGCTAGTCTATAGAGTAGGGCGGCACAATACATACTGGTCTTGAAAGCTGTCTTCAAGTACACTCTAGGTCGTTTCGCTTCGCCTGCCACCATTGCAATGTATTCGGGACCCACGATGGTAAACGCAGCGGACCACAGCGATCCGAGAAAGCCCTCGAAGCGTCCCAGCGTCCCTGTCGTGACGGCTTCTGCGAATGCCCCAGGGTTGTTCCAATAGCGAAACCCGTACGCCTCGTGCTGAGGGTTGCCGCCCACCATGGTCACGAACGTGAACATGAAGACAATGCCGATCAGAAGCAGCTTTCCACTCGATAGCCAGAACTCTGCCTCGCCATAGTATTTTACTGCGAATACGTTTAGGATCGCATACAGTACAATACAAGCTGAGACTATAGCGGCGGGAGGTATGTTGTCGGACCAGAATGTGAGCACCAGATTCAAAGCCGAGATCTCGAAGGGTATGAGACAAGCCTCGTATCTGAAGTGAAGGTGAGTCTATTGTGTTCGCATGGCAAGCTCTGACAGAACAACTCACAAGAAGAAGTTCCAGCCCGCCATGAACCCGAACGCATCGTCCACCCAGTGCCCGGCCATACGCACGAAGGAGGACGATATGGGCATGTAGACGGCCATCTCAGCCATGGAATTGCTGACCAGGCCCAGGAGACAACAGTATATGACATAGGCGATGAATAGGCTTCCAGGGCCTCCGGATTGTAAGCCGCTGCCAATGCTCACGAACAGCGCGGTACCAATGGAGCCTCCAATAGCAATGAGTTGGATCTGTCGGTTGCCAAGATTTCGTTTGAGCTGGCTCTGGTTGTCGGCTGGGATATGGTCCTCTGCATACTCATCGCTGCTGGGCGCGGCGTATACATCTTTGCCGCCATGCTTCTCGTAGTCCGGTAGATCCATGATGTGTCGCGTGTGGGCTTTCGCGATGTGTGAGAGGTGCGAAGAGATGAGAAGGCACGCTGATGATGAAAGAGAGAAGTCCAAACCTCACCAGGGATGCTTTTCCTTCCTGCAGCAGGTCTCCATCATAGCGCGAAGATCTACTGTAATCATTTTCGACCGGCGCGCAGCGATCTGGATCTGGATCTTCGCCTGCACGAAAGGATGCGAACGGTGCCGAGTGCCCTGAAAGTTTTGGAGTAGCGCGATAAGAGCCTGAACTCTAATTTGCTACCGCAGTCTGGGGCGTAAGCACGACTTACGCCACGAACGCCTCGATGGCACGTGTGTGTGCATGGTATACTGCCCTACATGAGGCTACAGACATATGGTATATACTGCCACATAAGGGCAGTATACCCGAGATAACGACGACGTCGGATGTTGTCGGCGATAATGGCGAACAAGCCAATCACTTTGACATAGTTTGAGTACATCATTGCGGTGGAGGCAGAGATAAGGGCTGTATACAACCACTGACAGTCTGCTCATACCGACTTCCTCAGCACGACTATCCTCGCGAAGGTGT
>JAKLLW010001572.1:0-13633 GCA_022814695.1 Neocatenulostroma microsporum
CTTGACTGCTGTGTCGCAGGCTCTGGTATAGGCTCTGGCGCCTTTGGCTCCTCTTTCGGTGCAGGTGTAGGTTGCTTTGGAGGTTGTTCTGCCGCCTTCGCCGCCTGCGCAACCGCTATGGTCTCTACGGGTTGCGAGTTGACCGCAGCCGGAGATGTGCTCTCGCTTGCCTTCGCTGCCGCGCCAGGTGGCGGCGGTAAAGGCGCAATACCCACACCGTTCTTGTCGCTCGCTGCGGCCGCCGCAGCCGCTGATGCGTACTTCAGTGGCTGACCGGTCGGTATTGTTGGCAAAGGCGCTGGTTTCATATCTGCTGCCGCCTTCCCGTTCACGTTGCCTGGTAGACTCTGATGCAGCGTTGAGAGTGCAGGTAACGGACTCTTCATGTGCTGCTGACTACTCCTCCGCCCGTTTGCTGCGGCAGGTGCCTCTGACATGCTGTTACTCTTACCCTTCCCTGCTGCCGCACCGCCGACACTACCGGCTCGTGGCGCAGGCCCATCGTTGTCAGGCAAGTCATCCGCCACGCTTTGTGCGTCTTGACTCGAGACCTTGTCATCGCCGGCGTTCATGCCGTACATGTCCTCCTCTTCCTCAAGATTCAGATCATCGTACATCAAATCGTCTTCGGCAAAGTCGACTTCTTGGTTGGACTCCACATAATACTTGATGCTGTCCTCGAGGTCTTTTACGGCGTCTGGTTCCACGCTGCCGTTCTCCACCGATCGTAGTAGTATCTCGAGCTTGCCGGTATGCCATTTATGCCGCTCCACTGTCCGCTCCAGCTCTGACATTCGGTCGGCTTTGCCGGTGTCTTTCTTGCCCTTCTTCATACCCGCCTGCAGCGTCTCCAGCTCTGCTTCGTGGGCTTCGATTTGCCGTGCGAGCTCGTCCACCATATCCGAGAGGAAGTTGGCCATTTCCATCTTCTCCCGCTCCTTCGGATCCAGCTTCGCTGCTGCTGAGAGGCCTTCTTTGGAGAAAGCCTTCGTCTTCATCTCCTTCTCCACCTGCTTGAACTGCTCCATTCGCGATTCGATGAGTTTCCGCTGATCCAGCAAGGGCTTCTTGTCCTTGATGTCGTTTGAGGTCGCCCATGTCTTCACCTTGTCTCGTGATCGCTGGAGCTTCTTGATTCTGCATCACATGTTAGCAATCCCAACTTCTCCCATGCGAGATGATGCTGTCTCACTCCTTCTTCAGCGAATCCTCCAGCTTCTCCCGCTGCGACGCATTCTGCGACGAGCTCAACTTATCAAATATCCCATCGAACGCTTGTATCCCTTCCGCTATCTTCTTGTACTCCTTGTCAATCTCCTGCTGCAGCTTTCGTGCCGCCATGTTGCTGTGTGCTGGGGTGTTGTGGCCTCAGCCTGGTGGTGTCGGCGATTGAAGGGTGCCGCTATCGGCTGCCTGGTATTCTGCCAGGTGTGCTATGCAATAATTGCGCAGGAGTAAGCGCCAGCTTGTGATCCCGTCTTGAAGGGGAATGAGTGAGAGATGGATGCGACAGCTTGTTTGCTGGGCGCAGGTGTAGCTGATGTGAAGGTGCAAGGTCGCTTTGGGCGATCGTATGCCAAGCGAGGCCTGGAAGCTTAAAGATCCCTGTCCCGCACGAAAGTGGCGTTTCGCGAGGACTACGCGACGAAGTCACATGAAAAAGGATTGCGAAGGTGCCGGAAGCCACGGACTACAGCATTTCGTGTAGCAGATACGATATATTGAAGACGACCACGATGAATGCCTCATGATGGTCTAAAGTGTTGAGAATACCGCCTCACTTTACGCCCCGCCACGACGCCACATCTCACCTCACTTCCTGCCTTGCTGCATCTCCCCAGGAACAAAGCAAGGATAGGTACGAGATCACGAGATACATCATGAAGAGTATGCCATCACCCATTATCTTATCACTCTTATGAATCAATGCCGATACTGAACATGCATGCACAGCCGTCATCCAACGAGTCAAATCCGCCTCCGTAACAGTCGACGGCGAGCTCATCTCGACCATCGCCCGCGGCCTTCTAGTATTCGCAGCCATAGGCAAAGATGATACAGCCAAAGAAGCCGAAAGCATGGCAAGCAAGGTGCTCAAAGTGAAGCTCTGGGAGGACGACGCGGGAGTGAAGTGGAAGAAGAACGTTCAGGAGATTGAGGGGGAGGTACTGTGTGGTATGCTTCACTTTCCTATACTCACGCATTCTTGGGACACGCTGATGAGACACAGTCTCCCAATTCACCCTCCTAGCCGGCACGAAAAAAGGCAATAAACCCGATTTCCACAAGTCCGCGAATCCCATCAAAGGCAAGGAGCTCTACGACGCCTTCTTCAACCGAGTCCGTTCCTTGTATCGCGAGGACAAAGTGAAGGACGGAGTCTTCCAAGCGATGATGGATGTAGGCCTGGTGAATGATGGACCGGTAGGTCACTTATCCACACCTAGTGTGGGTGTGGATTACACGTGTCTGGATGAAGCGGTAAGGCCGCCAGCTCGAGCTGCTTGCTGTGCTGTTACTGCGTTTGCTTCTGTGATGCCCTTATTGTTTTTTCTTGGTGTTTGGTGACTGGTGCTAGAGATGTTAGTGGACTATGGGCATCGTGCTGACTCGAGGGGGTGTAGGTGACAATTGAGATCGAGACGAATCCGCCCGAGATGAAGGACCCTTCTGGCTACGGCGACTTTGGCGACAAGTCCGAAGATGGCGACACTTACAAGGGACACGTTCACAAGCAATTTGAGCTGCCTGCTTCGCTGCTCGAATGAAGGACGGCATGCCGACAGCCCCCTCCGTCGGTGTTCGATCTTCGATTCTGGGTATTGGTGCCTGCATACGCCAGAAGCATCGGCTACTTATAATACCAGGGTATACGGCGACGGCTGATGAAGGCGCGTTTGCGGTGGAGACAAACCGGCTTGCATGACTTACTTGAGGCAATGCAAAGGAGGGTGTTGGGTACATGGAGATGCGCCAGACTGTGTCGACATCACCTACGCAGCTTGCGCACTAGCAAGGCTGCATGGCCAAGCGTATCGCTCCGCCCGCTGGAGTCCGCGGAGGAGGCATCCCAGCGCGAGTGGAAGCGCCTCCAAGCAACTGTAGTCCACTCCAGTCTACTGTACAATTGTCCAACCCTCTGGATCGCAGACTAAAGACCACACTTCGAGAAGTACCGCCGCAGAAAGACAGGAGAGGGGATGGCAGATTCGTCGGATGGCTCAACATGACATGGCTGATCTTCCAAATGCGAAAGTCGAGGTGTGTGAGCTTGGGTTGAGTCACTAACCTTCGACCGCTATACCAAGGGCGGGACAGATTGAATGAAACGAAAGTCAGGCCATCATTGAGTATATACGCTACGCCGAGACAACATCGACATGTACGTGACCATCACCGATCGTAACACGAACACCCTACAACAATCCCAAGCTACCAACATGAAGCTCACTCCGCGGTCTTGCTATCGCCCTTCCCTGGCACTGCCGCGGTAGCGTCACCAACATTTGCCAAGATCTGAGCCTCATCCTCAGCCTCCTGATCAGCCTTCAAGGCAGCATCCGCTTCTTGCTCAGCATTCACCACCAAGCCCGCCTTGATCCTTCGAGTGGTGTATCGGATGTTCTCGGAAATCTTGCGCAGCTTCTGGCGCTCGATGGCTTTCTTCTCCGGCAAGCCCAGACCCTTGAGCACAGCGATGGTAGCAGCGACACCAGTGTTGACACCAGCGAGGATGGTGATGGTGTTCATGGTCAGGCCGAGTTGTGCTCCGATAGCGATACCGAGGCACAGAACGATCTGTGTTGCGACGAGCAGTCCGAAAGCCAAGCCTGAGAGGATGAACCAGACCTTTGCTTTGCGCTCGCGGGCGATGAGGTCGTGGTAGAGGTCGTCGTCATGGGCACTGGAAGGGGCGGAGACGTCGCCGACGAGGGTTTGGTAGATGAAGAGGGAGTCGCGCTTGGGGTCTTTGCTGCTAGAGGAGGGAGTGTGGACTTCTTGGGTAGTCACGAAAGGCTGTTTCTCGAGGTCCATCTCGTGCATGGCCATTGCGGCGGTCGTCTTTGATGGCGGTGGTGCTTGAGGGAAGCGCTGTTGGAGGCCAGTGGTATTTGGGCTATCTCGGAAAGGTTTACAGTGAAGACGTCCACGACCTACCTGATGCGAAAGCAGTGTCTCTTATCTTCACGGTGAAGTGTGTGGCCTGATACTCCCAACGGCCTCGCCCTCAGCGCCTTTCAGCCATCTACCACAGTTCGACCTCTGCAAGCTGCAAATGGCCATCGAAACTGAGCAATGGAGTCTCAACTCGCACACACTCAACCTTCGAATGAACAAGGCTATGGCCTGTAGAGGGTCGCTCACGCCACCAATCTGCAGACCCGAAGCGAAGCGTGGCGGCCGGTGGCTTGCGCCGAACAGAGCTCGACCGTCCTGCCCCGCCCTTACGGTATCAAGTGGCCAACACATCTCCGCCTAAGATATAGTACCTCTAGCAGCTCGAGACATGAGCTGACAGCTGCTAAACGGAGTGCAGGCCGGTGATAGCTTTGTATGTCAAGGCTTCAGCAAGCCACAAAAGCCTCGCTTACGCTAGGACTGAGGTGGAAGGTACGTACCCACGGCGATCTTTTGGGATCTCGTCGGTCTTGACGGTTACGCATGTAGTGCTCGCAGCTCACACATTCACGCCGCGAAGATGGCTAGGTCTCTGTCTCGGTCGACCACGCTGGTTGCATGAGGCGGCATCCATGCTCGACTCGGTACCGACGCAACTCTCTGAACGCACCTTGGGCCGCAATCATGCAGCTAGAAGATCTGAGACGAGTACTAACTGTAGAAGATAGGCTGAGGCAAGCAAGAGGAGATGAGGACACGGTCAAGGCGGAAGCCACCACGGAGATACGTTTGTATTATGGTTGTGTATGCTGCAGTCCACCGGCATATACCGCAACACTCCTGCCGCGATTTTGCCAGTATCCCGTGGATGCGGACCCACACCACCACACCTACAGCAGATGGTGCAACCGACTCTGCCAGTAGTCTTCGGACGCCAAACGCTTCAAGCTGAATACACATTTCGCAATACCGCCCTCTGTCGACTTGAACACCGGGGTGAGCTTGGTGAAGCTTAGGGGCTTCGACTCGCTGAGCCGGATCTGCAATGCTGATGCATCTTTCAACAGCGCCTTCGCTGCATTCTGCGCGGCCTTGGGACTGTTGGTAGGTTTCTTGGAGGATGCTTTAGTTGTTTGCTTCGTCGTCTTCGCTTTGTCCGGCTTGGTGGTCTTGGTGGCCTTGGTGTTCTTGGTGCTCTTGGTGACCTTGGCGGCGGCGGGCTTACCAGCAGATGCTGTCTGCAAGCGTGTGGTCGCCATGGCGGTATGATGGTTTGCTGACTCTCGAGCGGGCGAGCAGGACGGGGCTGTAATCACGAAGAAGGATAAAGAGGTCATTCAAGTCGCAAGCTTCTTTGTCTAGACGGTACCATTGACGCAAAAGCCAACGTGCAGCTGGCACCACGAAGCCGTGAGATAGTTGGAATGATGCATTTTAATTTACGGAACCGCATAGCTGCGGAGAATCATCACGTGGACGTCTTGACATGCATCGCCACCCACGATCCTTCCACATCTACCGCCACACCCCGAATCTCACTGCCCACGACTGCCCTTAAGAGTCACCAGTATCCCACACATCCGGACAAAGAGGGGCCTGCGGGCGCTTCACCGTCGGTCGCTCCTCCCAGTAGCCTTCCGCCGCCATGCGATTGATCGCATCAAACGCATTCGACAACATATCGTACGCATGCTCGTAGGCGTCGTCGCCGTAGAAGGGCGCCAGCAGCTTGGCCCTGGACTTTACAAGTTTGCTCTGCAGGGCTTTGAAGTCCTTGACTAGCGCAAGGGCTGTGGTTTGTCCGGCTGTCGATTTCTTTGACTTGGCTTTGGTTGCCGGCTTCTTGGTGGGCTTCTTGACTTTCGGTGTGGTGGGCTTGGCTGCGGACTTGGCAGCAGGCTTCGCAGCCTTGGATCGTGTACGTGTAGATACTGCCATAGTGGAATAATGATGAGGTGATGATGTACGGAAGAGCGAGCAGGACGTTGCATCGAGAGCTCCAGGAGAAGAGTATAGTAGATGATTGTTGAACTTAAGGAACTCTTTGTCCAAACATGACCATCGACGCAACCGGCGAACTTTCAGTCCTTCGGATGCTACGTGCTTCTTTGTTACATTATGACCAACAACGCAACCGGACAACTCCCCGGCAGCAACACTCAGGCCGCTTGTGCCCGCGTCTTTACGCGACATTCAGGTAACTGACATGGGTCAGCGTTCCGGGAGCAATAGAAGGCACCACGGAGTTCCCTGCGACGCTGTAGTCGACGTCGAGCCCTCACCGCATCTCATTCAAACCCACACAACTCCCTAATCGACTTCCCACGATCGGTCGCGTATCGAGTCCACTCCGGGTACGGCTTCTCCCAATACTCGTCCTTAGCCATACGTATGAAGCTCTGCCTCGCAGCCTCCATCCCCTTCTTCGCATCTCGCAGCTCGTTATCGTAATACTTCGGACTTCGCCACTTGGAAAGCTCGGAGACGTTAAGCCAGTTCTGCGCTTGGAACATCAACCACGCCAGGTCCTTGGCGTCTGCTTGCTTGTCTCCAGGTACTGGTGGTCCCAGCCCATTGAACACCGGCGCTCCGTTCTCTCCGCGTACCTTGGCCGAAGGTGGATTAGAGGGCTTCGGGGTGTTCGCCTTGGTCGCGTTGGTGGTAGTGACTGTGGTTGCCTTGGCCGCCTCTGCCGTCTTCGTCGGCTTCGTCGCTTTCTTCGTTGTTGGCGCTTTGGCCGTCTTGGTCGCTTTCGCTTTAGTCACTTTGGCTGGCTTGGCTGCCTTTGGTCCATCCTCGCTGGGCTTGGCTTTCGCGACAGGCGCTTTGCGCTGACCGCTAGCTGCTGTCGTTGATCGTGTAAGTGCCATGGTTGTGTATGTAGATCGCACAGCTCGGGTGGATGCAGGTGTTGGAAAGGAGTACCATGGGCATCGCAGTACAAATAACTCTTTGTCTAAAAGTAAATCTCGACGCAACCGGCCAACTCCGCAACCGGCCACCCCCCACCCATCAACGCCCACCCGCCCTTCTAGCCCGCGAGCTTCGAATCCCCAGCGCCGCTCTGTAATCGAAATGCGGAATCGGTTTCCCAATCAAGTACTTGTCCTGTGTTACTGGTCCAAGCGAACTCACTGCAGCAAGGAGATGCCCAAGAGCTGCCTCCACATGCGGGTCATCGTGAAGAAGTGAGTCCCACCTGCTCTGCTCGATGAAATTCGCCAGTGCTCCGGCGGCGATGTCAAGGAGATGTTGTGCGCGCTGCTTCTTCTTCGGGAGCATTCGTTGGTTGTGCAGTCGCCGTGATGGCAAGCGTTCGCGTTTCTTGCGCAGACCGCCGACTGCAGGCTTGAAACCGCTTGATAGCCCTCTTTTGCGGTCTGCAGCTGCTGAAGGTTTTGTTTGGGGGAGCGAAGCCGAAGCCGACTTAGTCTGAGAGCGTGTAGATACCATGCTGTGAGGTCCTTGATTGTTGATCAGCTGGTCAGCACGACAGATGTTTGAACGACGCCTGACATCTATTGGGCGCATATTCGTCTTCCCATTCACTGAGTGCAACGCCACGGCATGGTTCTTTGTGCAGTGCCGGAAATGGAAGGGCTGCGGGTCTGGCTGCCGGTTGTGTCTCTGCTCATGGGACAGTCGAATGCCGGGAGTCTTCCGCGACCTT
Source organism: Neocatenulostroma microsporum (assembly GCA_022814695.1). Lineage (NCBI taxonomy): Eukaryota > Fungi > Ascomycota > Dothideomycetes > Mycosphaerellales > Teratosphaeriaceae > Neocatenulostroma > Neocatenulostroma microsporum. Next base: position 7,790 of record JAKLLW010001572.1, read on the forward strand.
CAGCACATCCGTAAGCACTGTATGATTTCAAACAGCATAACTTGTGGGCAGAGCGAGCCTGGGAGACCCATGTCGACTGCTCAAGGGTTCGCCACCACACCTTCGGCCTGTGACGAGCCAGCCCTTCGTTCTTGTGATTCGGGAATATTCCAGCAAGGCTGAGGGTTGACAAGCGCTGCCAAAAGGGTGGCTTTTCGAGCTTTCAAGGCGCTTATGTTGGCGGGTAAGTATGTGGAACAGAGAGTCGTCCTCAAACTCCGAGGCTGTACACTCTATGCGCTGCCAGTAGAACGGAGAATGCCATGGCCCGAAGGCTGCAGGAGTGAAAGTAAAGAGGATTCGGAGACTCATTTGTCAGTCAGCCCACAGTCAGAACACTCTCGGCAAAGTCCGTATTACCGAAGCGAAGTATGCTTGCTGTCTTGGTACTCGTTAGCCAGCAGGGTCTCAACAAATACAGGCGCCGTGCTGTGGAAAGCTGGAAGCATTTCCTGTTACGCTCATCATCTCGTCTCATCGCTATATCGAAGACCAGGTGTATACCGCGCCTTACGCCAGACAAGTAATCATTGAGCTGTTCATCACATAGCCATCTCGGCCTGCAGCTTCCGTAGCTCTTCTTCCTCGTCATCCTCTTCCACGCGTTGCTGTTTGCCTTTGACTGTACATCCGTTAGCATCACCACTCACCACACCCAGTACTGCATCATGAAACTCACTCTCTCCCGTCCCCACAGCAGGCATCCTCTGTATCTGATCGCTCACCGGCACCGTCCCAGTCTTCAACATCCGATTATCCAGCTCCTCCTGCTGTAACTCTGCCAGCTCCTCATCAAGCTCATCCTCATCCACGCCCGTACCCGTTGCACCCTGTGTAAGCGCCTCTGCGATCTCATCCCCAATAGCATGTTGCTCCCGCAAGTCCTCCATAGTCTGGTCCACCTGATCTATCGTCATACCGCCGTGGATCTTCTTCATAGCCTGCTGTGCGTGCTTCATGGCGTCCAGAGTCTCTTTGTTGATGTTGGCCGTTTCGATAGAGGAGATTTCGCGCTCGACGGTGAGCATTTGGGCGGAGGTTTGCTCGAGTTGGTGTTCGTAGTTCTTCTTTCGCCGGAGTGCTGCTTTTGCCACTGTACAATCCCACTGTTGTCAGCTATCATCGTCCTACCAATCATATATATGTATATATTGTAGGAGATCGCCAGCATAACCCTCGGGGTGGATGTGCTCGCGTGACATATAGATATATATATACACTTACCTCCCTTATTCGAATTCACATTCTTCCTCGCTATGTTGTCCTGGTCATCCATCTGGTTCTGCAAGTGCTTCTCCCGCTTCGACAGCATCTCCAGTGTACTCCGCAGACCTAGTATAGCGTTCTTGGGTGCATCTTTGCTCTTGGCGGCATTGCCGCCGAATAGGCCGCCCCAGCCCCACGACGACATGATCGGTGGTGTGTGATGGATGTGCGCAGCGTGTATGAGAAGTGCAGCGCTTTCCACTGTCCACCGGGGAAGGATGTGGACCGCAGGACAGCCTCGTGATGCAGTCGATAAGCGGGCCTCAGTCCAAAGCGGCGCTGAGCAGGAGATGCGAGACAAGCTTCCGTATGCGAGCTTCAAACCTTCGCGGATATGGCAGATATGCTTATCTTGGTGCCTGGAAGTCGATGTGAGGCACGGTAGTGGACTGTGAGATGTGTAAGGGTGCGGTTTCTGTTGCCTTGAAGTTGAGGCTGCTTGTCGGTCGGTGGGCTGCTGCCACATCGAATGACGTTAGCTAGCCGCCGCTTTTAGTGGTACGCGGGGAAATGCCGGCTGTTTGGAGCGCATCGGATCACTCAATGTGGCTAAGCCGAGCATTACTTACCTTGTCAAATTCCAGTTAAATTCCAGTGCATTATTCTCATCTATCTCACCCGACATACTTCTCTCTTCGACATCGCGTCCATAGCAGGCAACCACTATCTATTTCCTAACACACAATGACATACAACGCCCAAAGACAAACGCAGCATCCGCCATCCCGGCCCAAGGCTCCCGTACCAACCTGGGGCGAATGGGCATCTTCCTTCATCTGGACTCCCGAACGTCCCATGGCAAAGCGGCCGACAGATGCCGCCCATGACCCAGCACTCCGTGCTCACTTCCTAACACTCCTGGACAGCACCCCACCACCGGCTTCTTTCAAGGACTCTGAAGTCACAGCATTACTCACCGACCGCGAGCTCTTCAAGCTCGGCTACGATGAGCGGAGTGAAGCGCTTCCGGCTGTCATCGAACTGGCTTTCGAGTGGCGAGAGTTTGGCAATTGCGAGGTCTTGCAGAAGGGAAAGGTGCTGGGGGAGGAGGTTACGGCTATGGATGTTGAGGGAGGGGTTAGGGTGAGGAGGAAGGAGGAGAGGATGAAGGGGTTGGTTGATGAGGATGATTGGTAGGCTGGATCGTCTGCTTAGTCGCGTCTGAAGTGATTCCGCTCTGCTCGAGAAGTGTCGCTTCAGATTGTCTCTATTGTGCTATCTGCGCCACTCAGATCCGGTGTGGCAGGTCTGGCAAGCAGCAGAAAGGGACTGGCGGTGCTGAGGCGAGATGGAACGTCAGACTGAGATGTCTCATACGGGCATTGTTCTATGTGAATGATGAGCCATGTTCCCAATCGAGACCGTCTCAAGCGACCTGAGCCACGACAAGCGGCTTCTGAGACATTGGCGGCGAGAGTGCTCAAAAGCAGGTGACCTTCACCCCCGACAGACGATTGACTCTGCTCTAACAGCTCGGCCTCAATTAACATCACCATCGACTCTGGCAGTCGTACCACCAAGCCGTACCTAACCACCGTTCGCGAGCGAAGCACCCAGCATGGCCAGCCAGTCCACGACGCCCAATCATCACTCGACCGTTCTTCAAGAGGCAACGGCAGCTCTCGCACAACTTTCAGCACGCATGACGGCCTCGACAGCAGCCCTTGCCGAAGCAACAGAGCTGGCCTCTCAGCTACAACTACGTCTTCGTCCAGCAGGTCTGGCAATACCTGCGCCGCGTCAGCCGCGTCAGCCGCCTTCTCCACCTGCATCTCAGCCTTCGTCGTCGAGCAGTGTCCCAGAGTGCCCAATACACCTCGGGGAGTTTGAAGAAGACGAGGCGTATTCTTTACCCTGCGGCCACGTCTTCTGCGAAGAATGCCTCCGCCACTGGTTCCGCAGAGGCAGGAACTGTCCGGTGTGCCGCTACCAGATCACTGCCGACGACCTAGGCTTCGAACACGATCCCGATTCCGACTCCGAGGCCGATACAGACAGCGATAGCGATGCAGCATCCATATCCTCCACCTCTACCGAAGGCGGCAGTAGCACCTCCACAACTCAATCGACCGCAGCACTGGTTGCGCAATTAGCTTTCCACCGTCGCTTGATTGCTGAACTGGAACTCCTGTTGCATCGCGCCGAGGTTCTCGTGCGGCAAGGAACGGAGGTAGAGCTTAATGAGCGATGGATGGGATTCTTGCGGGTGCGGATTGAGGGGCTCACGATGGATGTTGAGGTGTTGGTGGATGAGTGGCTTGATGTCACAGGATATGAGGGAGATGGAGAGGGAGAGGTAAGGGAGTGGGATGCCCTGGAGTAGCTGTGCGGCTTGGTGTGAGTATTCAAATGCTCCTACCGTTTCAGCGAACATGCTGTGTTTAGTGTGTGGAGAGTCTGTACGACTCTTACACGCTATGCGCTCAACTCGAGAAGTTGCCATCTCAACAGCGCCGAGCTTTTCTTGCCATCTGGCGGATGATACCGCAGCAGAAGATCGTTCTGAATACCAGAGAAGGCGCAACGTCAAACGTCACGAAGCATGGCTAGTCTTTGGCGAGTACGCAGCTTATGTGGTACTTGGTATGACTCTAGATCAGCGGGAATCCAACAAAGTGTTACCGCGACATCGAGACACGAGACTCTTGCCACAAGCACGCATGTCATTGCTGCTCCCGCTCTATTATCTGAACAGCCGTTTTTGCATCAGCAGCCAGATCATGGTGCCAAATGGGTTTGAATCGTTCGTTCGCGTGTCTCACCCACTCTGCGATCTTCTTCTCTTCCAAAGGGGTGTTGTAGAGATCTGACCTACGCTCATGTCAGCACTGCTTACCATGAAGCGTTTTGTAAGCGCGGAGATTAGTACCATGCGTCCATGCCATCTACGCTCTCTTGAAGAATGTTCTGTGATCGCGGCCGTCTAACAGTCTCGTAGGCCTGGAACACAGCTTCGATGCTTGCCGGAGTAATGGACTGCGAGAAGGTCGCTTTCAGCACCTCCGCGATCACATATGCGTCTTCCATTGCTTGGCCAGCGCCTTGGCCAGCATGGGGAGGCATAGAATGAGCAGCATCGCCTATGAGACACACTCTACCCTTGTAATGCGTCTCGGGCTGTACGGCATGGTAGTGAGTAGCGAAGAACGGTGGGTCAGGCACCAGGTCCATGATTTTGTGAACTGTCTCGCCCCACTCTGCGAAGTCCTTCTGCAGTCCTTCCTTCTGTGACGGTACAAGCCAGTCCCGCTGCTCCCAGGGACCTTTTTTCTTCACCCAGAACCCTGTATTCATAGTGTCGTTTGTCGTAGGGTACATGATTAGATAGCCGTGCGGTCCCGGATACACCTGGCTCGTTCGAGCAAGGTCGTGTCCCAGCACTTTCTCCAGCTCTGCCGTGGGTAGGAGAGCTCTGTATACACCTGCATGAGAGAATTGAGGGATAGCAGCCGGGTTTTCCGCTCCTAGCAAGGCCCGCCGTACTGCTGAGTGGATGCCGTCGCAGGCGATGACTATGCCGGCAGGGTCTTGCGTTCCGTCGTCAAAGTGCAGCGTAACGCCCTCCTCGGACTGATCGAGGCGAGTGAGCTTCTTGTTGAACCTCGCCTGCTCACGGCCGGGATCCTCAGTCAACTCAGCTTTCTCCGCGAGCAATTGGAGCAGAGCGTTCCGTCCAATAGTAATATTGCCCGTCGGCGGTGCCATGAGCTCAGTAATAAGATCGCCATCCTTATGCGGGCCAGACGGTGCACCAAAGCGAAGCTGAAACCAGACATCTTCCTTCCCAGGCGGATTTCGAGCGGCAAGCTTGAAGAAAGCTTTACCCAGAGCCTGATCAATGAGATTGAAAGCAGTCAAGCTGTTTGGTCCGACATTGATGCCCGCTCCAAGTTCGGTAAAGGATGACCTCGATTCGTAGATTGTGAAAGGAATGGAGCGGTATCTGAGTGCTATTGCCAGGGCCAATCCACAGAGACCGCCACCTATTATGGCGACGTGAGAGGACTCTGAGGAAGCCATGGAAGAGATGCAAGACTGATGAGAGATGCGAGAGTTACTTCAATGAGAGGCGCATGGCGCGAAGGTCGGAATCTCGCATTCGCGATTGGAGCGCGATTGGAGCAGGATGAGATCAGCAAGGTGTGGAGCCAGGAAGCAATCCTCGCCGGCTCTTCGCCGATGCACTTTGAGATAAGATGGGTGTCGGCGGAGTCCATCAGCGGTGTTCAGTCAACGATCATGCTTCTGCTGAAGTTCCGGATGCAAATGGACTGAAGGGAGACAGCGAAGTATGTATGCATTCTTCAGCATCAGGTCGGAAATGCTTCGGCCCGGTTCGACATCGGCTGAGAATGACAGTGCCGATGCGGTCGTGGGTTGGCATGGAAAGTTCTCATTATAGGCATTATAGGTGTACGTACAAGCAGTCGCAGTTGAGTAATACATATGCAGAAAACGCCACATCTCGCTGTCCAGCGACGAGATCCAGTCCAGCTACAACACCCAGTCCAGCAGCCAGTCACTCCGCACATCAGGCGC
>JAKLLW010001573.1:0-13627 GCA_022814695.1 Neocatenulostroma microsporum
TCGACACAGCGCTTTCGCCCAGACACGTTTCTTTGTTCTGTACCAGGCGACTTGCCTTTGTACTGAGCAACATCAATTATCCAGTTAGTATAGCCGACGGCAACGTCAAGCATTCTTCGCAGCAAGACAAGTTCGGATGTACAATATGCGCGCTTTCCAGGTGCGATTATGTCCGAATACGGCACTCGACATACGAAGCAATCTGCGGCAAGCCGACGGATTACACCAAGTACCCCAACCACGCGACTAGACGCGACAACCAACATCAAGCGGATGATGGCAAGGTTCGGAGGTGGTATTGTCCTCAGGAACAGCATTACATCGTCCGGTGCGCTAGCCTCGCAGTGCTGACCACATCCATATTCAGAGAACAGGCATGAGCAGCTGAAGCGTCTGTGGACTACATGCTTATGCAATAAGCGCATCAGGCCCGGGCACCAGGAAGGGACCTTCGATGCTCACATGTTGCTTTGTTGTACGCACAATTGCGGCCTGTTGGCGATGCTATCATACGCAGGATCCAGGGGATATCTGCAGCATGTCACAAGGAGTTCGACAGTATGAGCTATCCGGGTCTCAAGTTTCATTGGGCCATCTGGAAGACAGTACAGCAGCATGAAGATCTTACTACATTTTGGGGACGATGGCAAAACGTAAGGTCATTGGTCCTTCTTATTCCACAATCAGCATAAGTTCAACATGACTCTCGCTTCGTCTCTCTGGCATTCTCCATCGTCTTCCTCCACCTTACTCGGGATAGGCACATTCGCCAACGGTGTCAGACGGAAAGCGTGCCTGCGATCTCCGGCTTGGTAGTCCAGCGTCTGCGAATGCTGGGTAATGCGCTGATCCCAGACCACCACAGTACCGGACTCGTAACGCACACGACAGCAAAAGTCCTGGCCGCGGTTGACGTGATCGAAAAGGAACTTGAGCATGTAGTCTGCAGTTCACGCATTAGTAGGTATCAGCCGTGACAACTGGTGTAGAGCTGACCTGACTCCTCTTCATCCCATCCCTGAATACTTTGAGTATACGACGAATTGACGAACAGCGCCTTCTGCTTCGTGACAGGATGCACTACCACCACCGGATGCACCGACTTCGTGATCCCTCGTCTCAGAACTGCACTATCGCCATTATCCCTGATTTCACGCATGATCGGGTTGGCTGTGGTATGCACCGCCTTGAGACCCTCCAGTCTCTTCCGGAATGACGACGACAACCTCTCGAAAGCGCGGCCCATATTCGATATGATAGTGTCGCCTCCAGCACCGGGTGGGCTCTCCAGCATGCAGAAGAATGTCAACCCCGGCGGCTGGGCTTCCGGAGACTGGTCGACATGGAACTGGATCGGCGACTTCCTGGCCCAGCTTTTGCGGATACGCAAGTCGTCCTTGGAGTCATACACGATGACGAACTCAACTGGTCCATTCTGGGGATGCGGCATCCAGCCATGCTTGTGGAGAGGGCCGAAGTGTGAGGCAATGGCTTTCTGGGCTTCGAAGCCGATATCTGCGTATTTCTGGTTCCGGAAGACCACACAGCCACATTGGGCGGTCAGGAGGGCCAGCTCGTCTAGCCCTGCGCTTGATAGCTTGGAGAGCTGGACACCTTGCAGTTCCGTCCTGCAGTGAGGGCCAAGCTGAAACGTATTCGTAGCATCCTTCAGCAGGTTTGGGAGTGTTGGGTCTGCTCGATGGCCTGGATCGTCATGCTCGAAGCGCCCGACAGGCTCGACTTTCTCGAGCGGGTCGTAGAACGGAAGATAGTCGGGATACAGAGGCTGCTTCTTGCCTGCTGGCGTGGGCTCCTCGATGGCGATGGTCATGATGCCTGTCTTGCGCTTTGTTATCGACTGAACGCGGCTGGGAAATGTAGCCTTTCCGATGGGCGTTTAGCAAAGCAGAAGAGTGCTTATGGTCTTCTACACGGTCTGCGCAGTTTCCGGGTAGACTTTGAGCCTCTGGCGGCATTTAGCTGACCGGTGCCGAAGCTGTACGGCTCCTGTACTACGACTGTAATGCTCGTCGCCGAGAGCGTATCCGCAATCCCTCGGAAACCGCCCATAATGCACGATTGGCAGGCCAAGGCGGTGGACGTTGGCCTATCGCAATGCTCTGCACTCCGCATAAACGTCCGTAGCCATGACTTGCCATGATAAGCTCGGCGAAAATGCTATCATTCGGTGGAAGAACACCTCTCTCGGCGACGGCAACATGGAAAGCTTGCTCTATCTCATGCGAGATATGACTTACCAAAGCAGCAACACATACGCTCAATAGGAGCCAGATCGACCCCGTATCGTATATTTCAATAGGCCGGCCACGTCCCTGTAAGTTTCCACGGCGATCGCTTTGTGGCAGTCTTGTACACCAGCTTTCGTATAGCCTCTTTTTGCTCAGCATGGCGAAGGATGAAATCTCGGTCGCTCAAGCGCCTGAAGAAGGTGTCAGCACTGGCCTTACGGCGGAGGCTGCCGTCAAGGCAGTCAAGGCCGGCAGAGCGAAAGAAGTCGATGTCGCAGCACAGATCATCGCCGAACATGAGCAAGACATGGACGGAGAGCCATGGCCGCTCAGCGAAGAGAAGAAACTGATGCGCAAAGTGGACTGGAGACTCATCCCGATTGTGCGCACTTCCCCCTTCCTGTCCCCGGCAGACTATGTTGACTAATTCAACATGAAGCTCTTCGTGTGCGCGACAATGTCTGGTCTTGACAAGACTGCCATATCTGGAGCTGCCATCTACGGCCTGAAAGCGGACCTCACTCTCACTGTAGAACAGTACTCTTGGTGCGGGTCAGCTCCCTTCTTTGGAGGACTTGCATTCATGGGTCCTGCTGCATACTGCCTGCAACGCTTGCCTGCTGTGCAGTTCTTCGCAATCAACGTGCTGCTCTGGGGTGTATTGGAGTGCTGTATGGCAGCTTGCACCAGCTTTGGCGGGCTGTTTGTCTGTCGCTTTCTCCTTGGCGGTTTCGAGGCACTACTGATACCAGCTGTGACCACCGTCGTTGCGATGTGGTACCGCCCGGAAGAACAACCGCAGCGCAACAGCATCATCCTCAACGTTATTGCACCCATACTTAACGGCTTTATCGCATGGCTCGTTGGCTACTACAATGGCCCTTTTGCACCCTGGAAGATCATTTTCCTCACTATTGGTGTCTTCACCATATTATGGGCTGCTGTCGTCTACCTCTTCCTTCCCAACAATCCACTCGAGGCAAAGTGGTTGTCGGGACGAGAGAAGTACATTATCGTTCAGCGCAAGGCAGCAGACAATACGGGCATTGAGTCGAAGACCTTCAAGAAGAGTCAAGCTCGTGAAGCGTTTCTGGACGGCAAGACGTGGTTGATATGGTTCGCTATCATTGCTCTACAGGTAAGCCTGGTGTTCCCATTGCTACACGACATCAAAATAACTGACCGTGGACACATAGGTACCAAACGGGGGATTGACCACGTTCAACACCCTCATTATCGAAGGACTTGGGTTCAACTCGCTGCAGACATCGTTGCTTGCCATGCCACCAGGCGCCATGAGTAACCTCTCTGGCATCGGCTTGTCATACCTTGCCTCACGGACCCGTCGGTACCGTACGCCATTGATCGCAGCATCCATCCTACTGCCGCTTTTGGGCGCAGTGCTGTGCTACTCACTCCCACGGACCAATCTCGCTGGCCAGCTCGTGGGTTTGTACATTCTATATACCTACTGGGCGCCGTACGTGACACTTGTGTCAGTGTACCAAGCCAACATTGCCGGGCACACGAAGAAAACCACACTCTTCGCTTGGTACTACGTCTCCTGGGCCGTCGGCAATATCATCGGGCCACATCCGTTCCGCGCAGACCAAGCTCTTGTCTACACCGGAGGCACTGTGGCGATGATTGTATGCTATGTCGTCGCCGTTGTGCTGATACTCGCATACGGCGTGACGTGTCACGCAAGCAATAGGCGAAGGGCCGAGGAGATAGCGGCTGGCTCGGACCAGGACTGGTTGGATGTGACAGATCGAGAGAACAGATCCTTCGTATACACTACGTAGGAGGCGGATCTGCATCGGCGCCGCGGGTAGCTTCTAGTAAGGTTCGAATGTCTTGCGTCTTCTCGGCACATAGATGTACGTAACACGCAGGTTCGCCTATCCTTTATAGTTTAATGTGCATATACGTCTGCAATCCTCGCCGGCCAAATCAGGGAGGGACTTGGTGCACGGTAAGGGTTCGCCAGGCCTGCCGAACTTCTGTGTTGGGCGTCATGGTAGACGGTCCTGGCTTCGAAGATAGGCGGCACTGCATATCCGTGGATGGAAGTAAGAGCTGTAGTAGCAAGAAAGTAGCGACATGAAAGTGAAGGCAGACTCCCGGGGCTATGATCTTTGGCCTCTAGAGATTAGCAACGACATGCACCGAGTATCCTCTATCTCTCAACAGGCTTAAGGCGAACCTTCAAGCTGCCCTTGTCCCAGACCATGAAGGCTTTGAGGCCAGATAGCCATTCATCCTCTGGGTTGGCGAGTTCGAAGTCGAAGTGCCATAGCATCTTCGCCAGTATCAGGCGCATCTCCGCGTATGCCAGGCTGGGTTTGTCAGTGCTTGCCGTATACAGAGAGGCGAAGTCGGACTCACCCTTTGCCTAGACAAGCCCTAGGCCCGACCATGAATGGCTGTAGGACCTCACGTCGGTCGTTCTTAAACTCGGACGGGGCGTTGGGAAGCCAGCGTTCTGGAATCCATTCGTCTGGTCGAGCGGAGTTGCGGTTGTCGTGGTAGGCTGCGTAGTGGGAGATGGAGCAGCGGGTCTGACAACTTCGTCAAAACGGGCACCTGAGAAACACGATCCGAGTACGAACCTTATATGGCACATAGTGCCCAGCTACAATCTGGCCTTCTTCGCCAGATATCACTCTGGGTATCCCAAACCCTGTCGGAGGGAAGATTCGCATGGTCTCGGTAAGTACAGCAATCATGTACTGCAGGTCGTTGACGGACTTCTGAGTGATCTCGTTGTCTGACTTGAAAGCCGTATGGACTTCATCTTGCACTGTTCTTAGCTTTTCGGGGTTCTTGGACAAGAAGTAGGATGTCCCGGTAAGCAATGTGGCTGTCGTCTCACTGCCGGCTACGACTAAGGTGATGGCTAGGAGCGGTGCGTACCAGTGTCAGCATATGTACCAGTGAGCATGGAGAGGAGCAGAGATCTCCACGTGAGTCCGCTTACCGTTCTCGTACAACGCCCCCTTGCTGAGCTGATCGTCTTCGTTCTTGTTCTGCAATCTTTGCGACACGGTCTTGATTAGTGAAAGTCTGACATATGAATTGCCGTGTCTCTAGCCTACAGATAATTGAATACATCAGTGGTGCCCGGGACATGACCACGTCCGAGACGGCGATCGACGAGCTCGACGACATAGTCGTCCATGTCATCCTTGGCTTTGAACGCGCTTTTGGGGATGAAAGGCTTCATCAAGGTAAGAAGACCGTAGTGCTCAAGCATCATCATTCGTAGACCCAGTTGTGACGCCATCGAAGACCGTCTTGATAAAGAAGTGGTATTCGCCGCCACGAAGACAGTGGAATGCTTCACCAAAGGCAAATTCTCCCGTCAGATCGAAGGTTGTAAAGTTGAACCAAGCTGACATGTCCTGGACCGCACCACGCTGCTCGACGGCGACTTTCAGCTGAGTAATTAGCAGGTCCGCATACTTCTGGAGCATGCTAGCCTGCTCCTCCAAAGCCTTTGGTGTGAATGCAGGGCCATAGGTTCTTCTTAGCCTGGCATGGACAGCATCATTAGCGTGGATAATGCTCTCTTCGGCACCAGGTTGCGTAGGCGGGTACGTGAGAGGATCTTTCTGGTTTTGCCTCCGGCCTGGCTGTAGTCCATAGATCTGTCATCAATGAGCACAGTCAGTCCGGGGTCCCGTAGCATCGATGACAGTTCGACGCTTCACGTACATCGTCCCAGGCTGCTGGGTCTGTGTAAGAAAGCTCATCTGGTGCGATACGCACGATTGGGCCGTACACCCGATGCAGTTCTAGGATTTTGAAGGGTAGCTGCCCGCGGAAGTTATAGTAGACGTGAGGTACTCGATAGGCAGCCCATAAGATTGGTCCGGGATAGCGACTAAGTGGGTGGAAGAAGGCATGGTAGACTCCCCAGCCTATCACTAAGCAGACCACCGCAGTAGTCGTGAATGCTGCGATTCGTGAGAAGTCGAATGATGTACTGAGGCCGTCGGCTATGTAATCCATTGCAATCCCATGGGCTCGCAGTTACATGTGCGAGTATAGTAGTAGAGAGCTGAGGTAAGAGAAGACAAAGGTGTTACACGGTACTCCTTCTTCCCAGGACAAAAGGGCATTGCTGATCCTTCAGCACAGACGAAATCGCAGGCTTCGTAGCGAATGCGAGTTGCTCCTGGCCCCAATGTTGACGCTGGCCAGCGATAACGGCGGGAGAGTATATTACCTGCCGGTGGCATCTACGATAAGCGGCAGTCGCCACATGCCCGCTGATCGCAAGGCCGCGTGATTAGTTGCTAACAACAGTTGTTGACCATGCACGATCGAATTGAGTGCAGTCGAGGGCGGACAAGCGTTCCTACCGAAATGTACGGGTCCATGTAGCAATAATCGTATACCAGTCGGCGTCCTCGACGGTGCCTGCCCGCTCTTGCATGACCACGTCCTCGTCAATATGTTGTCGTGTCGTGGTCGTGTCGTGGAGTGAGGTGAAAGCACAAGGCAAGAGAGTTCTGAACCGGCGCGGAAGCGTTCCGCGGAGCACTTTCTTCAGCCATTCGACCAGTCGACTTCCTTCTCTTCATTTGACAACTCTACCAACGGTCGATACAACCGACATGGCAGCATCGGATGGACAGCCAGGAGGCACTGGAGCTGCTCGCCATGGCTGCGACAGCTACACCACATACCACTGTCTTTGCAGCCAGCTGTTGCTCGCCACTGGAAGCCCGCTGGAGAACTTCGACAAACGGGAGAGGGATGGTGCCTACATCGCGGAGTTTGCGGCATCTGGGAGGGACACCATGAGCTCTGTTCAGCTATCACCTGGGGCTGCAGTCACCGCCAAGTCAGCGACTGTACTTAAACTGGAAGACGGGTTCGAGAAGCGCTTCCTCGTATCGTGTGCACGATGCGGGCTCATGCTTGGGTATCAGCTTGATGAGCTCCAGTACGATGTGCAGTCGCCTGTCACGGGTGTCAGGTCCGGTGTCATATATATCCTGCCTGGCGGGCTGGTGACCACGGAGGAGATGAAGGAGGGGAAGCATGGTGTGGAGGTGGTGAGCGCTGGCTGAGGTCGCAAAACGACGGCAAGAAACTACTGCTGGGCCAGACGCGATACCAGGGCTTCACCAGCGAGAGTGTGTTATGTGTGCGAGCCAACCAAGCGAACAAAATATCCTGTGGAGCCCCAGCGCAATTTCATGACAGCTGCGCTGGCACCAATAGCGTAGCACGAGACAGCTGGAAGGTACTCTACGTATTTTGCTGCCGGCAAGAACCGCAAAGGCCATCCGCGCCGGTTTCGGGAGAACCAATGGCACAAGACTTGGAGAAGACTAACCCGACCGCAAGCCCGGATACATCCATCTGTGTACCAAGCCACATTACATCTTCGTCGCCGAGAGCTGCCGTCCGGCAAGCGACGGACGCCAAACGACATTGTATACCGTGCCTGCTTTGCCTTTCGCTTATCGACGTTGGGCCTAGTTGAGAGATACGTCTGCAAGACCCGTATCCGCCAGATCAGACAAGTAAAACAAGACTTTACTGCCTCGTAGGGCGGACCAAGAGCTGTCATAACACATTCAATGGATGCTTCGCCGGACGTTTGGTCGACTCGTTCAGAACGCAAGAGCGCAATTGCTAAGCCGCAAGCACAACGACAGCAGGCTGATATCGCTAGAGCAAGGGTGGGTGAAACATTTCGTGGCCGACCTCGTCTCTCCGCTCTCCCCGATCTTGCAAGATCTGGTCAAGCGACTGCACTGTCTACCAGACTCAGTTGGCTTGCAGCCTGGGAGGGGATGCAAACAAGCCTTCTCGACAACATCGCATAGTCATAAGCTCGGTATAGGCCTCTCGCTGCCTTGTTCACTTTGTCGAAGTTGGAGACTTGGGATGCGGGATCGGCCATCAATTGTTTCACACGCCCTTGGAGCGCCGTTGCCTTGACGCGAATGCGTGGCTGACCAACATCGAAGGATTGAGAGTGGGGCTGAATAGCTGTCAGTAGCTTCTCCCCTGCAGCAGGCCTGGCACGCCTTACGCGCATGTCGTCTTTTCAAAGCCTGCACGTATCTCATTCGACATCACTTCTCTCGCGCTGTACCGCTCGTACTCGCCAGCCATGCCTACCGGTAGTTACCTGTGCGGCGAGGTCAAGGTATCATACACCGGCGAGCCAGTCTACACTGTATAGCTACTACGGCCCCTTTTGATTGGGGTGTCAATTCTGACGGAAACAGGCAATATGCCATTGCGACGATGATAGGAAGATGGCCCTGGCACAAGTCTTCCAGATTCCCAAAGCCAACTTCAAAATCGATGCTGGTGAGCTCAAGGTGTATACGGAGGTGTCTGATCATGGACGAGTACGCCTCGCTTCTCCTGGACTAGGAAGATCGCACATTATCGCTGACACTCGTCACACCAGGAAATCCACACACACTTCTGCCCCAACTGCGGCACTGCAATGTTCCGTTCAGGCGGCAGTCCGAATGTGCAGGGCATGGTTGGGCTCAGAGCCGGTGTATTGGACGACCAGACGGTCATCAACGAGCACGCGCCAAATATTGAGGTTTATGTGGAGAGGAGACCGAAGTGGCTGAGGCCGGTCCCTGGTGCTACGATGCTGAATGGGAAATACGAAGTTATCGAACGTGGCACCGCTATTTGAGTCTCAAGGAACGAAATGACATCTCTGCATATGCTATCCCGCCCGACCATATCATCCCCGGTATTCTATGCTCCCTCGCATCAGTACTTGGAAACTCCACTAGGCCGAAGGAAGGGCGCCTTGGCCATGCCCGATATCCTTTTACTAGCGATAAGTAGCGATGAAGCCTTCTTCTTCCCATTTAGCGGCCCGTCCGATGCAGCACACGGCGATGGCGTGATGGGAGACATGAGGCGCCTGTGAATGACTTTGTGCTGCCCAGCAGCAGCTTGCCGGTTGGCGCTCTGGACAGGATTAGAGATAGCACGACGTCTGGAAGCGGTTGCTGTTGGCTTTGGTAGCTTGGTATCCGATATCTTGGGAGGTACTGGTTCTCTTGCAAGGGTGATGCAAGGTGATTGCGCTCTGCCGCCTTCGTCACGTTGCTTGGTCGGAGTGGTCGGGTCGCTTGGTGGTGGCGTGGGCATGTTGTAACTTGGGTGAGTACCTAAGCCGGAGCTAGACTCGTGTTCAGCGTCCGCGGCTTTGTGATCATCGTGATCGAAGTGCGGTCACAAAGGAGCATTCGGCATCTTCGGCTCATCCGCCTGGATACCGAAGGACTGTGTCGCAGCTGTCCGCCCCGCGAGAGCCGCACTCTGAGCTGTCACGACCGCATCGTACGCATCCTGTGGCTCCGTCAGCATGTCCTCCTCACGGCTACACAAGGATCTTGCATACGATAGCTTGCTGATTCAGCATGGAACGCCGTCTGCGCCAGGCGGCTATGTAGCTCAAGCTCATCGCTGCAGTCCATCTTAACCTCCGCTATCTCTGTCTGAAGGTACCTGAGCTCCGAGTCGAAGCTGTCGATAATCTGGCGACTCCGATGAAGTTGTGCGATCGTAGTGGCCCTCTTGACTCGCACCGAGGCAAGTACATCTGTAAGTTCTTGGAGATGCATTGCGAGTGATTATGTTGTTCGCTGACGATGTTGATATGTGAACTGCAGTGTATGATCACCTGTGAGATCATCCGGTCTAAGTATCACGACGGAACTGCGACGATTGGAGAGTGAGATCTTACACAAAGGCGTCTCCTGAGACATTCAAGACTCAGATCCTGCCTTGGCATACTGAGACATACTAGGTGAATGAGACGTGCACTCGGTATGTCTTAGCAGTCTCTCATAGGGAAGGCTCACGCTGTCTGTCGTGCAGGTACCGGGCATGCGGAATTGGTAGGGCGCTGTCTTTGGTACGGTATGAAACATCTTGTCCTCCAAACGGCCGAGCTTCGCGATTCAGACAACACAAGTTCGGCGCCAGGATGACTGTACTCTACTCATAGTGATCTCGCGCCGTATATAGTCTTCTCGTCCAAGCTACATCACTCCGTTGGCAGACACATTATCGAATAATCAAGCCGGTGTACCACCGAATTTGACAATCACCAGCAAAGCACACCTCAAATACGACACGAGACCAGAATCCGACCATGGCATCCTACCACGACCTCCCGGCAGAGCTCAGACTCAACATCTTGGAGTCGTTACCGAACTTCGACACCTTGCTCCGTCTGCTGAAGGCTTGCGACGGCTCACGGAGAGTGTACGAGGGGCACGCACACGCAGTCCTTGTTGCTGTCCTTCGAAACGGCCCGGCTGACACTGTAAGCATGACTCAGTGCACCCTCGCGGCCGAGCTTAGCCACCGGCATGTGGTTTGTAGAGCGGCGAAGGTCGGCGTTGAGTATGATGAAAGCATGAGGCTCGGCTGTTCGATACCCGAAGAACACAACATCTGGCATAGATCTCCGAACTCTGAACTCGCTACCAACCCTGGTGGAGTGTTACGCTCCCTCGCGAATATGGAGTGCGAGGTGGACGGTCTGACTGACTGGTGTGCCGAAAACCTCCGCCTTTTGCCAGGTGCACTCTCTCCTATTACCAAACGCAGCGCCCGTGATCTGCCACGCCGCAAGATCCGGCGCTCGCTCTGGAAGCTCCGATGCTACATGGCGTGCATGTCGAATGCTGATATCGGTACGCCCGAGCCGATAGTAGACTGCTACCCATCTCGGGATAAGGACCGGAATTTCCAAACCGAGCTGGATCGCTATGACCTGGTCGTAGGCGTCTGGAAGGACGCCTGGAGCCACAGTTTTACCAGCTTTGAAGATCACGAGAGCATGCTCCTTGTCCTGCTACTCTTGCTCTTGGCGTACCAGACGCTTCTCCACCATGGCTTGTATCCAGAAGATGGAAGCGTGCTGCAGGTACTCTTCCAACGCAGCACGACCAACTCATTAGCCCTACCATCCTTGGCGGTAGACGAAGACCGGAGTAGCCGCCGTGTGGACGTCGGCTCAAAATAGACTGCTGATTTGAGATGGAAACTCATGGAAACACTGGGATATCGCGTATGGGCTTCCGGCCAAAGGCAGGGCCCAGTCACGGAGTATCTCGGACAGCTTGATAGTGTCGCAAATTGTAACAGCAGACATGCCTGGACGTTCGCGTCGGCCTCGACGAGAGATAGGCATGCCTACCGACGATATCTCCTCGAGCACAATGGTGTTGATGACGGCTATCTTCGGCACATCCGCCCAGCACAAGCTTTTGAAGCAGAGGGGGCCCGTCTGCCGATGTTAAAGGCGAAGTGGATGCTTGATGTGCGAAGAGAGGTGGAAGCACAGCTCAGACTGGCGGCGAAGTCGAAAAGCAAGGCGATGAGCAGAGAAGGTCCATATCGGTAGGCTGGGTGGAAGGTGCAAGATAGGGCTGTCTGCATACTCTATCTTCCACGTAGGGCGACTTGTCCATAGTCATTGAAGCTTTCACAGTACTGTTGCTCATACTAAACCGCTCGTTGTGGCGATGCAGAAGTCCGTCCGGGCGTAAGGTTGTAGTTGGTGCCATGGTACTGGGTGGAACACAGCTGCCACTGGACCACGAGCGTGTCTGACTCGTCTGACACAGTGAGGCTCAACCCCTTTCACAGAGTGCATTCCCGAATCTTGTGCACACACCACGAAACTGTCCATCACCGCACATCAACTACTCCATACATCATCGAAACACCAACACCCGACCACCATGGCCATATACTCCCAGTTACCGGCAGAGATCAAACTTCAGATCCTGGAGACATGCCCAGACGTCCAGACACTTTTCTCCCTTACTAACGCTTCAAGGGCAGCGAGAGAGCTATTCAAGGAGCATTCGCGCAGCATCCTGTGGGCTGCCGGGCCCAGAGACGTTCAAAGCGCGATGCAAGACACTCTCGCAGCTGAGTGCAGTGAACAAAGCATGACATGCCGTGTAATCAACTCCACTACTGATCGCGAGTGCTCACTGCCTGTTTGGCAGGTCCCAGACGTTCAGAGCCTCTGGTCCGATGCACCACGGTCGTCTCTCTGCCCGCTCAGCGTTCTGCGCAGGTATGTGGATCTGGAACACGAAGTCAATGAGCTGTCCGAGTGGTGCATTGCCTACAAAGACTTTGTCCCAGACTTGGCACAGCTCTTCCGAGACCGAACCTACCGAACCTTTGGACCCGACGGACTGTCTTTCTGCGAGATAGGGCAAGCAATCTGGCAGCTTCGGCTCTTCGTCTCTCGTATGAGCAAACTTGACGTTGGTCTGCCACCGGAGACCTCTCGCTACCCGTTTGAGCACACAGCCTTCAACATATTCACGGAGATGAATCACTACACCACGACCGTGCGACGCATCAAAACTGCCTGGATCAAGAGCCTTCCTATCACGGACCTTAGATGCCTTGCCATCGTACTCACACTGATTGAGCTAGGCCACAACAAGCTTAGACGCCACGGCTTTGCTCCTAGGGTAGGGAGTATGGTACAAATGCTGTGCAAAGAGTTTTTGTTACCGTCCTGCCGAGTCAAGGACGGATCCCGTGAACTCAGGGTAGAAAGAGTATGGGCTTACGAGCTCGTACAAAGTTTGCATGATGACAGTGGAGGGCGCCTGCCACTTGACTGGGTAAACATATTGCAGACCGAAACATATTATGACCTCCGAAGGAGCCTGGTCTTTCAAAAAGCCCAGGATAAGATTGCGTATCAGAACTTTCTCAGGTCGGAGGGTGGCGATGCCGAGCGACGGTTTTCGAGATCCTTTTTCGTCCGCTATTGGGGCTGCCTTCCGATGAGGTCGCGAGTCAGGTGGCGCACGGTGCGGATACGTTGGATGAATTGCGGAGGGTATGGTCGAAGCAGATCCAAGGGTGGAGCGGGCAATACAAGAGCTTTGATACCGCTTGGGAAGCAGTGAAAAGGCGACAAGCTTATTATCGCTCTGATGGAGGTTTCGCAGGCGATTCCAAGGTATGAGTCGAGCATTACGAGATGGGGATGGTGTCCTGGCGTAAACGCCATGTTGGACTCCGAGACTCTCTGCGTCGCGCCTTGGTTTTTGGTGTATCTCGCTTGAGCGTGTTGTCGCCATGCGCCCATGCTCTTCGATTGCACCCTGCTTCGTCCGGGAGTCGTTTCCATAGCTGGGATCGGGCTGCAGTGGTGGCAGTGTAGGTCCATGGTACTTGTGTGAAATGCCGCCCGTCCGCATCGTCCAACGTTGTGATCCTCACCACGAACTCTTCTCTTCAATACCTACACCCTCGCCGCCGAATGGAGTAGACGCAATGTCCTCTGCCAGGCCACCGATGACAAGCGAAACGCGTGGACCACG
>JAKLLW010001574.1:0-13626 GCA_022814695.1 Neocatenulostroma microsporum
GCAACAGACGGATGGCGCACCGCAGGACAGACCATGGGGTGGACAGGGTGTGCTATGGGAAGCCATGAATGGGCAGAGGCAGGAAGCGCCCGTACTGAAGGCGTTCGAGAGCCTGTCACTGCTGTCTTGAGCCATTCATCTGCGAGAGAGTGCCTCGACATCTTCTGCGGTGCTCTCTTCTTGACGGCAGACCCCGCCTAGAGGCCGGCGAGAGGTCTGTACGTTAGCGTAATGCTTGTATACACCACGAGGATGCCTGAGGTGCCGTCTGCCGGGCTTCACTGCCATCGGATGAGAGGCTTCTTCCCACGATCGCAGCTCGTTCTTGACCTCCGAGCGACCTCTATGGCTGCTCCATGATTTTAAGGCCCCCTGGAGGAGTCTTGCAGACCATTTCCCAATACTGTAGTTGCTGCAAGAAAGATTTTCAACCATAGTCAATACGCCCTCGCCGTCCTCACTACCTTCCTCGTCGCCAGCTGGCAGCGAGTCTGCAGCAGTACGGGCTTCCAGCGATTCCTTCACTGTTTCCTCTCAGCCCCAGTCAATAAGTACCTCACAGACCATTGGTATAAGTTCGACTTGCGGTAATGCCACACTCTTCTTCTCCTATTCCTTCTCAAATCATAACCCATCAAGCAGTCCATCAAATCACCGAAACCCACCCGTCGCTCAATTGTCGAAACCCAACAATCGCAATACTCCCCTACCATCAACCAAAAGACAGCCCGCCTAATCAACCGACACAATGTGCATCCTCAATACCCGCCACTTCACCTACTGCGGCCACGTACAGGAGCACATCAACTACTGCTACCAAGCACCGCCACAAATGCCCTGGCAGACCGTGCGAAGAGCTTGCGCAGACTTCCAGCCAGCAGGTCCCAACCCGGAGCGGACTGTGAATGTTGACGACGTATGCTGCTCCCAGGAGTGTTGCCAACGAGCCTACAACATCGAGGCAGTAGGAATCTATGATGACATGAGACGTACGCGGGACTCTGGTATGTTGGCTCACTACCGGGGAGAGCTCCAGAGGTTGGATGAGAGGCATCGGGCTTGTAGGGAGGCTGATCAGGATCTTTATGGCCGTTGAAGTCAGATATGTGACTATGAGCTCCTTTCAGGAGTAGTTGAGGGATATGATGTGTGGGATAGGCCTTTGTGGTGGCCAGCGAAGGTGTTACGGTGGCGTTATTGGTGGCGATGATACCCGGTTGTGATTAGTGTAGGCTATGTAGTTGGTTGTAGGACTTCATCATGTATGTACTCATGCAAGGCTCAAGTCCAGTCCTCGCTCGCTATATCAACAGAGGGAAGCAGTGGCTGGTGAATGGAAGGTTCGAATTGGATGCGTAGTGGATGCAGAGCAGGACCAAGTGAGCAATTGAGTAGGAGCAGCCGCTGGTAAGTCGGCAGAGGTGAAGACTCCCGTCCGACTGTCGTCATCCACTTGCCTATTCGTCTCGCTTGCCAGTAGGCCTCTCCGCCATGAATCCAGAGAGATGCGATTCACATGGCGGATTCCCCAAGGTTATGGCCGGACAATCAGCCAGTGCTCTCGTGATCGGCGACGACGGACCCCACACTCTCCTCCGTGCCTCCCTTCTCGGCTTGCCGGCTTCGGCCCTCTCTTCGGCTTCCTCTCCAGACGGCTAGTACTCCCAACCAGTGAGCGGGACTGATTGCGTCGTGCTATCCGGTACAGGCGAGGTTACGGCCGCGTCATCCGGTACAGGAGAGGTTGCCGCCGCGGGCACGATGCCGAGCTCGACTGCTGATGAGTGCTCGAAGGAGGCTGTGGCCGTGCCTCGGGGCACGTCGCCATCGAAGTGGGGATGTCTGTAAGATGGGTCGTCGACTCGTCGCAGTGGGGCCCAAAGCCAAGTCCGATGTTGACGCCGAGTTTGCGAGGGTGCCCCTTTTCGGGCTGGCTTGCTGTAGGTCACTGGCCAGTATCGTCACGAGCGCCGTCAGACCAGAAGCCAGCGATGCGATGAAGAAGACCTGAATGAAGAGAAAGGCGAAGTACCATTTCTGTCCTCCCATCTCCCTTGCATTCCCGGTAGGGAGACCCGGCAGCGCCGACGAAACCAATTGGCTACACGTCCTCTAAAGGAAATCGGCGGCGGGTGCCTGTAGAGTTGGGTCAGAAGAACGTAAGGGGATGGGAATGATGGTGAGCTTACTGCTGGCGGCGAGCGTACTATCGCGCAGCGAACCCAGCTGCAATGATGCCGATGATAGATGGACACACACAGAGTCGCCGGCTCCGCCGAAGCTGAACATCTTGCTTGCTGTGATGAAGTTGGGTCGTCTGGTGGAGGTGGATGTGGTGTCGGTGATAAGGAGTTGAGAAAATGTAGGCGGCGTGTGGGTGGTACCAAAAGAAAATTTCCCTGGTGAACAGTGCAATCAAAAGTATACTCTGCTGTAATGTTGGAGAAAGAAGGAAGATAGTGCAGTTCGCAAGAACTGCAAGAGGGACACGGGACTAGCGGCGAGCGCGCCAAGCTCTAGAACTGCTAATAGTTAGGGCAGGCACGACCGTCGGCCGCAGCTGTAAGGATGCTCGTGGTTCTAACGACCAGAGCTGCTACTACCATGTATATTAAAGACGGCGAGCATCGTGCCATCTGGTGCTGTCTGGTAGCGCTGCGCGTTGTTCGTGGCACAGAATAGCCGTACAAGCAGTCCTACAGTTAGCGACAGCTATGTGCGGCTGCACTGCCTTGTAGTCGGGGAGTTAAATAGCAGGTCTCCCTCGATGGAGAAGAGCTTACCGGTGAAGTGCCCTTGTCGTTGCGGGACTCCAGCGCCATCCCTGGGCGGCAAACCGGGCACCGGCAGGCCGATCGTCTCTGAAGGCAATGTGCGTGAAATGCCTATCGTGTAGCTCTCTCGTCGATTTGCGGAAGTCTTGTCTGCGTGAGATTATGGATCCCGGGCGACGAGTCGGCAAGCCAGTAACATCCAGTGGTTTCACCGGCTTTGTTTGTCTGTACAATCAGATAGCAATCGAAGGCATACATACTCTCACCTCTGCGCTCCACTCTACCACACATACATCACAAATGGAGAAGAAAGCCATGAAACCGACGGTGCGAGTGAATCGAGGTCTTCATTTCGAGTTCGACGACGACGGCGAGGTAAGCTGCACAAGCGCCTCCAACTGCCTCGTCCACGCCTCACTAAACACTTCCTCCGAGAATCGCAGACTGCTCTTTCTCGCTCGCAACCGCATAGCAAACGCCTCGTCCTCGGAGAGCGAAAGAGCTTTAGCGAAGCCATCTGCGAAGTCATCGGGTGTGGTCGCATGAAAGCCTACAGAAGCCCGCCACTGTTAGCACATGAAAAGGTGAAGGGAAGGAAAAGAAAGCGCTTACCGGTCGGCTTCCCATCGACAGGTACAACGATGTCAACCTTCGGCCCTCCCGAATCGTTGACGACGGAGATGAGACCCGCGGCCTGGTATTCGACGACGCCGATGCCGAAGTGCTCGTTCCACATGCCATTCACGCCCACACTGCTACTCTTCAAGTACTCAAGTATCTGCGGCCATTTGGCATTCACCACAAACTCCACGTTATCTTTGATAGCCTGAGCTTGCAACCTCAACTTGTACACCCGCTTCTCGTCGTGGTCGTCTCGTACGCTGCCGACTAGGATGAGCTTCGGCGTCGGCCTATCTGAACTGGATGGGAGGGACTTGAGGAAGGTGGAGAAAGCGTCGATGATGACGCCGTGCATCTTTTCCGGACGGAATTGCGCGATATAGAGTATATTCCTCGTGCGTTGTTTCTCGCTCTCCTCATCAACCGGGATCTTTTCCTGCAACTCCTCAACAGCGCAAGGAGGGTAGACGACCTCAATCTTATGCTCTTTCCTCCTCTTCGTTCTTGCAGGAGTCCAGAGCTGAGAGATGTGGTTTTGCGTCCAAGAGCTATTCGTCATGACTACGTCGACGGAGCCTCCGACCCAGGAGTAGAGTTTGGCGAAGAGCTCCCAGTAGAATTGCTTTGCTTTGCCCTTCAGCCCTTTGCCTAACCCAGCGTTGAGGCCTTGATTTTGAGCGACGTCGGTGTGCAGGCTGGAAAGCATATCGGTAGAGATAGTCGGGTAATGTACGTAAGCCCCTGTCGGCATAGAGGGCCAAAGCCATTTCGCCAACGCAAGCGTGAACGCATAACCCATCGTGTCGATGAATATATCCGGTGCCAGTAGCGTGAACGCATCCAACCCCAAATACAAGGAGCCGACAGATTGGCCGAGCAGAGTGAAATGCGGCCATTTGGTCGCCAAAACGTACTCCCGCGTGCTGAGGTAGAGGAAGCAGACCCGAGAGGCGTTAAGATGGATGTTAAAGCGATTCCGGACATTGGAGAGGATCTGGTCTTTACTGGCGTCGTGGTCGCCGGTGTAGACTACACATAATGCCTTGGGGTAGCGGGACTGGGTAGCGAGGATAGCGGCGAAGAGGACGCGCTCGCCGCCGCCTCCGGCGTTGCAGAAGGGGTGGAAGAAGGCTATTACGCCGTCGAAGTCCCTATCCTTATGATCTTGCCTGGTGTCGGGTGTCTTCTGTCCGGTCGAGTTGACTTTTTCCCATTCCTCGTCTGAGGATGTACTCGAGGAGGGTTTCTTCCCTGCATCGTCTGCTCCAGCTTCTGTCTTTTTCCGCTCATCATCCTCCGAACTCGCTCTGTTCAATAACAATTCCCGTCGCTGCTGAGTCTTACTCCGTATTTGATTTCCAATGAGCCGTCCCACCAGCCGGAAGAGGTAGGGGACCAGCGCGAAAGTCACTGCTGTGCCTAGCAATATGGCTAGGGTGTTGAATAGCAACGCCATTGTTGGTCGCGATGGTATGGTTATATCATGTTTGATGGTGGTGTTGCCGTTGCAGTTGCAGGAAAGCAAACTCGTTGTTTGTCTCGGTTGCCTCGCCTTGCAAGCTGTTCATCTGTTCGTGCCTGACTGATCGCGCCATGTCATCATGCGCTGATCGCCTCGTGCGGCGGGCGCTATGGACCGCTCCCGTGCGCAACCCTAGGAGGGGGTAGAGTTCAAGGGTCCGGAGCTTGAATCCTTTTGCTCCTGCGGATGTCACTTTTGAGGAGCACGTGAAAGCTCCAATCAACCATCTCGTCTCGTCGCAATGGCTCCTCTCTATGCTTCACGAGCTTCGCTCCTCCGTCTCCCACCCCATCTGCGAGCTTCGCTCTACCAGCGCTCCTACAATCGCTCTTTTTCCGCGACTCCATCGCAAAAGTCATCATTAGTCGATCTCGCCGTCGCACCTCCAACATACCTATTAGACACCCTCCACGCCTCCGGCCTCCCATGGCAGACCGCTCTACCGGTCGCCGCAGTCCTCGTCCGCGGAGCGTTCGTCTACCACTTCTCCGTCCTCCCCTCCCGCAAAGCCGCCCAGATCCAATCCCACCTCATGCCCCTGGCCGCCGTCAGCGCCCTTCAACGCCACAACGCCCCTGACAAGAGACGCGCAAGGAAGCAGCTAAGTCCGCCGGTCCGGAGGCTTAGCGATGTCACCGGGAAGCTAATAGCGCAGCAAAGCGAACTACATAGATTGGGAAAGGTGTTCAATGCGCCCCGGTGGAGTGTAAGAGGGTTCCTGAACTTTGGAGTGTTGATTGCTATGACGGAGGCTATACGGATGAAATGCGGTGCCCGAGAGGGACTGTTGCCGTTGGTGATAAGTCCCTTTCAGTGGGTAGGAAGGACAGTCTGGCCGGATTTGTATCCGCCTCCACCCGCGCCTTTGACAGAGGAGCAGAAGGATGAGAAGTTGAGGGCTGTAATGGAGCAAGCTCAGACTATAGACGAGAACGGGAACGTGGGCTACGATTTCTCGAGAGTGCCGAAAGAGGGGCTGGAGAGAGAATACTCCGCTTACTTCGACCCATCACTCCAGAACGAAGGCATATCGGGCTGGTGCGCAGATTTAACACTACCGGACCCAACACTCATGCTACCTATCATGCTCAGTCTAGGCATCGCATCCAACATCATCTTCCGCCCTACCGCCTCATCCCGCTCACCTACGGACAACCCAACATCTCCCTCACAGCAAGAACCTCTCGTACCACCCGGCGTAGCCAAGCCCTCCCTCGATCTCAAAGATGCAAACGCAAACGCCCAGGCCACCCTCGCAGCACCCCAATACGAGCCCAAGAAATTCCTCGCTTTCCTTCCTCCAATCACAAACCTCCAGCGCATCGGCCTAGTCTTCGCAATGGCTTTCGGTTTCGCCGCTCTCAAGATGCCTGCCGCTATCCTACTCTACTTCATCCCAAGCTTGGCTGTGGGATATATCCAGAACAGGTGGTTGGACATCAAGTACCCGATCCGCACACCCATCGGGCCTTGTGCTAGGCCGTTGAGGATGCGGGTGAGGAGGGAGTGGAGTGATTGATTTCGGAGGGGATGTTGAGTTCTTGAGTTCTCGAGTTCTCGGCTTGCATGAGGGAAAGAGAAGATCTGGGTAGGCCGTTGGGTAGATTCATAGGATGGTACGACTTTGGGGAGATGATATTGCTCAAGGGTGTCTGTCCTGCTTTCTTGGCTTGCGTTAGGATGCGAGTGCGCGATCCGGTAGCTGCATCGGCTACTATAACTTCGGGAGGGAGGATGAAGTCGCTCAAGGACTTGCTGGTTTCTTAGCCTGCGTGAGCATACAAACGCTTTCATGCTTGTGAATGCGGTGGCGCGGTCAACCCAGGGTTAGAAGACTTAGATCCGATGGAGTACCGCTATGCGATGCGGGCTTTTTGTTCGGTGTCGGAGGACAGGAGGAAGGAAGAGAAGTGGAAGCAAATATCTCGTCCAGGCGTAGGTTGCCTCATCAGCGCTCCGCGAGCGACTAATGCCTTCGGCCACGAGACCTCGTTAGCGCAAAGCGGATAGCGCCGTTCCGAGGAGTAAAAATATTTACTTTCTGCTTGTCCTCCTCCTCTTCTTCTTCTCCTCACATTAGCGCAGGAACTGCAACTGCTGGCGGCAGGTCGGATGAACAAAACACAGCGCTTGCGACCAAGCCTCACCACGGATTCAATGGCCGACCGGTGACTATACCAAACCACTAAGACCACGCCATTGAGTTGCTGGAAAGGATCGTAGGATGCCCGTTTTGAAGCAGTGTGTGTTTTGGGGCCACATGGCAGCTACCAACCGCGCACAAACACAGTACCCCGCGAGCGAAGGAACAATCCCAGCGCGTACTGCAAAATCCACTTGATGAAAGCTCACTACACTGAGCAGTGTTCTGATCTCCATAAGGTTGTGCGGTCCCGGCGGGGCCGGCACGCCAACGGCGGACGGAGTGGGAGCGCCGGCTCCATCAACTGCGACCACATCGCTATCGGTCCTTCTACGACGCTGCATGCAGCAGCAGCATGAGCCTTCGCTATTTCAGGTGTCCGGACCGCTGGCTACGGAGCCAGAGAAGGAGAAGGAGAAGGAGACCGCCGCCAAGCCGGAGAATAAATTAATAAGAAGGAGGGGGAGGAGGATGAGACGCTTCTCCTGAAGCTGACGCCGGTCGGATGGGTGCAACTGTCGATTGTCTGCTCGGACTGACAAGTTTTGGTATCTATATACTCTTCGCGGCATTACCCGGACAATGACCCGGTAGAAGCACGTGAATGCGTACCTTGGCGTTTCTATCGCATGAGAACACGTACTGTCCAAGCGCGCCCTCTGAGAAATCATCGAGGACAGAGCGCCGGCTGCACTGCTTTCAACCCTGAGACGGTAGAGCAAAGCTCGCAGCCACCCTACCGAGATATCCTATCGTATGGATGTGATGGGTCTGACCTATCAGCCACTGCTTCTACTCCGCTCGTGCATAGACATATATACAGCCTGTGAGAAAGAAGGTACTGGTAGAGCAAGTGGAGCCTTAGGCTGGGAGATTTTCGTGCTTGCCGAAAGCGGTTAGCGTCGGTTTGAAGGGGTATAAGTATTTGTTTCTACTCTTCTCTTCATCTTCTTCCTCCCAACATCATCAGCGCACATCTTGTGATTTTCCCATCGCACACCACCACCACCACCACCAACTTCACAGCCGACGAAATCTCACAGCGACGATGTTGCCAGGCGCCGGCATGTTCTGAGTCTCCGTCCACTGCAGCACCGCCGGCATCATCCTAGCTGAATAGCGAGCGGAAGAGCCGCGGGTAAGGGAGCGGGGAGCGGAGGCAGGGGAGCGGGAGGAGGGAATGCCGAAGTCTGGGAACATGGCTGCTGTAAGGTCTGGTCTGTTTTGAGGTCGACACCTTTACGGCGAATGCAAACCCTTTCTTCGTGTCCTGTAAAGCGTCTAAAGGAGCCCTCCTTAGGAGAAGAAGCGGCAGAAGGAAGAGGAGTAGAAGCGAACATATCTACTTCCTCGGATCACACTAACCGCTTTCGGCTATGAGGCTGTAGTACTTTCCCAAAACGGGAGCATACTCTGCCATACTGTGAGATCTGGATCGTCTGGTGGCTGCGGCGGCGACTGATGAGATACAAAGGATATTGTGAAGCTGCGCTTGGCGTGGGTAGCAATATGATCGCGTAGTGGTGGTGCGATCTCGAAGCATGTCGCTTCACTGTGGCTCGGAGCTAGTCCATCGGTCACTATACCATGAAGCAATATCTAGGATCGAGATGAAGGCCGGGGCTAAGGACGAGTGATTCTCAGTAACAACAAGCGATCATAAGTAGGCTCTAGCGACCTTCCGGCTGCTGAGACGGCCAATGACGCCAACCCCACACTTTCCTCCGTGCCTTCCCTCTTTCCATCCTGGCGGCGCTAGGCCCG
Organism: Neocatenulostroma microsporum; assembly: GCA_022814695.1. Classification (NCBI taxonomy): domain Eukaryota; kingdom Fungi; phylum Ascomycota; class Dothideomycetes; order Mycosphaerellales; family Teratosphaeriaceae; genus Neocatenulostroma; species Neocatenulostroma microsporum. The sequence goes on from JAKLLW010001574.1 coordinate 8,825, forward strand.
CTTTCTCGGCTAGCACCCGTACAGCCAGCGCTGCTGCCTTCGCCGCGGCTCTCCCTCGGGCGACGAAAGCTCACAGTATATAGATCACCCAAACTCACCAACCCCACATCAGCTGATTCAGAGACCGCGACTGATTCTCACATAAAGTTCGCTTAACCAGTTTACTGATTACGCTCTTTAGAGCAATTATTCCATCTCGGTCCTAAAGGACTTTGGCCTTTGGCCCCGGCCCGGGTTGCACTCACCCGAAGTGCGTCGAGAAGAAAGGCAACGCCGCAGTCCCGGCCTCTACGTCCCACCAGAGCTGGTCCCGTTGACAACCTAAAGAGTACCGATTGGGCTCGCCGGCACGCCGGTCCCCGTGATATCATTAATATTCTTGTAAGTCTTCCTCCCCAAACTCCTATGACTGTCGCGGTCTCTGGTAAGATCAGCTTTGAAATCATCTTTTTTGCTGTTTTTGTTCCCGTAGTGGCCGCTTGTGTTCTTTTACCCGAACTTCACCTACAGTCGATACGTTAATCGAACTGACGCTGACGTTCGGTGCCCTCAGTTCGAGTTCGAACTTCGAAGATAGATGCGAAGGACATCCAATCTGTTTGTAACATGACAATGATGACATGTCGTTATGACGTTATCCCTTTATCCTATGGCCATGATCTAATACAACGTCAACATCTAGTGTTCGGTATAGACATGGCAGCAGCCTTCTTCTTAGGCGACCCATATACGTCCCTCAGCCCTAAGCCTGTTTTCTAGCAGTCGGCTGAACATTCGATCCACCTGTTTATGAATTCGCTCATCTGCTAGTTCCGCATCTCCGTAGGTCCAAGCGGAGTTCCACGAGCGGTACAGTGCTCTCGAAGTATCGCTTAAAGAAGCCGTTCTACCAGAAGGATATATGGGCGCCTACCTGTGCAATATCACACTTGCTACCGGACTACGGTAAGGGCGGGACAATGGGACATGCACCTTCCAAGGCCATAGTCCACCTTCTCTGGACTTGGCCCAACCTGCAGCAAGCTACCTTACGCCTTTCGTTGCTCTCACTCGCGACATTAGCATCTTAGAATACCATCAAGATCCAACACATTGTTGGTAGCAGACCATTGGGACCACCATAATTGATATCCGCGTCTTATTCACAAAGAACACACCATCAGTACCCAAAGACCTCCAGCAACAATGGAACACCTCCTCTCCAAGAAGAAAGGCGGCAGAATCGGCCACTTCGCCTTCCTTAGGGACATCTTTCCACCCGATGACCATATGAGCGGTGTAAAACAGTCGTAGTGGTAAGCGGGGAGAGGTTTCTCCTGCTGTAAGTCGTGGTCCACTACTCCCGAACGCATTATAGACTGATAGAGCTTGCAGGGTTGCGTCTTTAATTGCTTACTTCACTTTCAAAGGCATCGACTGGATTGAAGATGCCATGCTCGACTAGGTCGAGTAGGACCAGCGTGTCTCAGCGGAGTCTCTTGGCAAAGTGAAACGGAGGGCGTCTTGTGCTACTGACCAAATGTGACAAGTTTCGTAGCGATCCATGGAGACTGCTGTCATACGTCGCAAGGTGGGCTAGTGGTATCATGAAGACGAGGTGTAATTGAGTCTCTCCGGTCGAATGAGCTTCATCTGACAGCTAGGAGATTCGCATTGTAGCATGGACAGGCAGCTCGAGCTCCTCACCAAACAAGCCAGACAGTGGCGCGAGAAGCCGGCCCAACAGCCCCGTGATACCAGATTTCGTGACTAAATTCCCGAACCACAGAATCGTATAGAAGACCTTGATACCCCATGCCGTCTGCGGGTTCGCAATACCAGGCACACCAGGTATGAGTTTCTGTGCCTTCTCCACGAACGGCCGAACCTGCTGCTCGTACTCCTTCAAAGCCTCCTCCACGTTGTCGTGCGTGCAGATGCAGCCAGCAAGAATGTACGCTCCAACGAATGCAAGAGTTGTGCCCTGGCCACTGACCGGGCTCGGACAGTAACCTGCATCGCCCACCAACGCTACCCGTCCACTCACCCACGAGGGTGTTCTGACTTGGGCAGTCTCCTGAACGTAGACGGTGTCGTTGTCCTTCATCTCTGACAGCACCCTAGGCGCCTCCCAGCCAACATCCTGGAACGACTTCGCGAACTCCGCTTTCTGTTGCTCAAGTGGAAGTCGGGCAAGCCTGCTACTGTCCGATGTCATCATGGACAGGTAGGTGCTCGTGATACCTGCTTTCGCCTGCGGGCGCAAAACAACGCAGCGCCCGCCTGGTGCATTATACCACTTACTCCAGGTGCCGTCCGACTCCTCGTACGGTATTGACATGAGCGCACATACTTGCTTCAGACTCTTGATCTCCGCCACGGACTTCCCAAAAGCGATGTCTCTCGTTTTGCTGAAGAGGCCGTCTGCTGCCACCACTAGATCGAAGTCATGGTCTGACGAGTTGTTAAAGCTGACAGTGACGCACGAGCTCTGCTCGCTCAATCCCGTGATGAAGTCACCAAAGACGTAGTCCACTTCGTCCTTGGTAGCCTGGTAAAGCACATCTGCCATATCACCTCTCTGGATCTCAATCTCCTTGACGAAGGAGGCGGCACCACTCCCTGCGTCTACTGGAAAGGCTGCCCAGGTCGTGTTGGCGGCGTCTACGAACTGGATGCCTGCGTCACCAGTCGAGCGTTCCTTCAACGCATCCCACAAACCCATCATCTTTACTATCTCGACTCCTTTCCCGGCGACGTCGACCTGCTGCCCAGTCGTGCGCATCTCTGCGGCCCGCTCAACGATGGTGACTTTGTGGCCATTGCGAACCAAGAACCAGGCAAGAGACGGACCAGCTATGCCCGCGCCGGAGATGAGGACCCGCTTTGAAGTTGACATTGCGCACGTAGTCAGTGTGGAATTTTTCAGAGGTGCAGGCGTGAGGGTGTCATTCGTGAGTTTGCGGTATCCATGTGTGTGTTGAAACGACTGTGACTTGAGGGGAAAGAAGGGGACATGAAAACCTTGTGTACTCACGCCACCGCGTAGCGGAATCCTTGCGCATGCACATGCCAGAGAGTTGTAGCATGTGATGGTGTCTCATCAGATGGCTGCTAACAATCGGGCCGCGAGATGCAGCAGATTCTGTTGCGTTGTGCACAGCTGCAGCTGATGCTGGGAAGTGATGAGGTCATGACGCCGCCGAGACGATGAGTGCAAGGATGCGCGATCGCTCAAACAATGTTGCCAACGAGGGTCGGTGACAGTAAACGCTGCCGTTCAATGTTTCCAGCGGGCTGGACTATTGTAAGTCTACGAGAGAACTATGCAATAGACTGATTGCACTCGCTTCTTGAGAGAGATGCATGGATGCTGTCTGTCACGAGTTGCGTACTTTTTGCTGCCTAGAGGACGATACAGCAGGCGGTCCGACATGCTGACTTTCGGAGATGGCGGCAAGGTCCAATGTCACCAAGCCTTGCAAGTGGTTGCCGGCAACTAGAAGAGGCGTCAACAGGACGACGATGAGATGGTAAAGAGAGGCAACCGGTAAAAGATCGTGTGGCACGTTTCGTAGGTGCAGGTGACGCATCTCCACGACTGCTATCGCACAAGTTATGATACAAGTGTTTCCATGATGCACGGAATCCATGATCTTTCCATCCCCTCCTCCATCCTTCGTGTCCATCCGGCCGCATAAAGGGTATCTCGCGTATGTACAATAGGTTGGCGCCCGCCACCATGCCTCAATGCCAGAACGCCAAACGCCAAAGGGGAGCCGAATAGCCAACGTGCTGCACATGTCCAAGACGCCGCTCATAGATCAATAGAGCACAGTCGTATGCTCCTAAGCGCCGAGTCGGGGTGGCATGAAGCGTGACCTCGTTACTTCCATGAGCTGATCGACGAACGTATCCTCTTGCTTCGCAGTACCGACTGCGACCTTCATGCCCATGCCCAGGTGGCTGCTCTGATTGCTGTAGTCGCTTCGACTATCGCTCTTGACGACAGTCTCACTGTTGACCAGGATACCACCCCAAGCGTTGTCTCGATCGCTGTCCTGTCCCTTATCTTGAACAAGCTCGCTCTGGTTGCGTGGCTTATCCATGAGCTCGTGCATGGAGGACCCGTCACTCTGTCCCGCACTACTGCTTCTAGAGTTGGGCTGCGGAGCGGCCTGCTGCGGTTTGGTGGGCGTTCGTCGCTTGATCATGGCGATTAACATCCTGTTCAGTCGCTTCTTAGGCGGCTTTGTCGTTCTACGAGCAAGGAGCGGAGCAAATTCCTGATGGATGTCTCGCGCAAGAATGCCATGGTCTGGCGAGCCCTTGTAGCACCGCTGCTGTGCGCTGAAGAAGGTGAGTGGTATGCGGGTGACATCTTGGCATGACTCCAGACACGTATGCATATCTGCGATAACGCAGAATGCGTATATCCACGTCACCATGCCGCGAGCCCTGTACGTGTGCGTGTAGTGCGCAAAGACCGGCTTTGCAAGGAAGCGGGCTTCCCTGAACCAGTCATTCGGGACTTGTCTGCTTAGGCCAACGATAGCCTGTAACATCATTGCAGCGAACTGCCGTTCTTGCTGAGTCCTCTGCATATCAGTATTGCCCCGGTCTTCCAAGAACGTCATAGCCGATCGCGTCCTAAGCCCATCCATGCGTTGCAGAAACTCCGCCTGCCATTGCTGCGGCTCCATCGGGAGAAGCTGTACGTCTGGCAGCTGGTCCTGGTCGTCCTTTTTCACGCCAACATCAAAACCCTTGGAGTTAGGCCGCGGTATCAGTCCAAAGAAGCTGAGCCATGTGCCGGGCTTCTC
>JAKLLW010001575.1:0-13621 GCA_022814695.1 Neocatenulostroma microsporum
ATGTACTAGTATCTTACGTACGTAGTTAACGTAGTTATCGCGCGTTATACTATAGATAAGGATGTTATTAAGGTAGGCCGAATAGAACTTATCTAGGAAGTCCTATAGCGCCTTATTAATATACGCCTAAAACGTACTTAGTATATTATATAGGCCGAACGGTACGACGAGGTATTTGTAGGTACCGTACCGAGTAGTAAAGGTAGTCTTCTACTTATTACCTTCCTAGACTCGTAGATAGTTAAATACTATAATAACGTTAAGTACGGTAAACTATTTAGCGGCGCCGAGCCTCGAGATAGTCTCTCTAATCTAAGGTATAGAGTACCTATTCTTAATCGTAATCGCGTTTACGGCTCTATAGTCGACGTAAACGCGAACCCCCTCTCTAGGTTTCTTAACGAGGAGTACCGGTAACGATATAGCTAAGAAGGACTCCTTAATATACTCTCTAGCCTTTAGGTCTATAATATGTTTACGTACGACCTCTAGCTTACGCCCGCTTATCGGATATAGTTTCTTATATAGTAGCTTCGCGCTAGGTATAAGGTTAATAGATAGGTCCTTAGAGCGGTAAGGAGGTAGCTTAGTAGCCTTCTCTCTATCGAATACGTCCGCGTACTCTACGAACTCCTCTAGTAACGTACTAAGGTCTACCTATATCTTACTAGTAAGGTATACTTCGATATCTTCTACCTTTATAGTATAGAGCTAAACGTTTACTTCGTTAATAGCGATATACTCTATAATAGAGCTATCGAACTTCTAGACTAGATAACCTTCTTCTTTAAGGCTATTATCTTCTAGGGCCTTAGTCGCTCTAACTACCGAAATACTAATCTCGCCTTCTATAGAGTCGATCTTTAACTTAGTCTCGTAACGTACTTATATATCTATATCGCTATCGTAGTAAGGGCTATAGCGCGCCTATATATTCTTAAATATTAGAGTCCTATACTCGAAGTCTAGAATAGGGCGATACTACTCTAACTAAGGTATACCGACAATAAGGTTATACTAACTAGTATCTATAACGAAATAGTTTAACGAGCTATAGTAACCGTTTAGGTCGAGATCCTTAATATAGATATACTTAGTTACTACCTTAGCTACTACTCCGGTAAACTAAGTTAACGGTCGTACCTATAGTAACCGCGTTCTTAAAAAGAGCTTAGCTACGTCTATATAGTAGAAAAGAGATTAGCCTCCTATATCTACTAAAATACGGACTAAGGTTTTACTAATAGTACCGTAGACTACGATCTACTTACTTACCGGTAGTAACCCTATAGCTACTACGTTTACTTTAGGAGGTATAAGCTCTAGGGTAGTCTCCGACTACTTCGGTAGCTAGTATATCTTCTTAACGCTACTAGACCGTCTTCGTTTAGGCGGATACCGCTACGTAACGCGCGGTAGTAGTAACGTCGACCGAGGCCGACTAAGTACTACGACTTTTAACGTCGGCTTAGGTACTCTAAATAGTATATTGTAACCGTCCTATATAGACGCGATTATCCGAGCCTATATAGGCTCTTCCTTAGAGTTACTACTAGTAGATACTATACGGCGACTATTAAAATATAGTAAGCGTATCTTAACGGTACTAGGTAGGTCTTTTCTAGCGCGAATAATAATCGCCTTCTAAAAGCTATATAGGCTCTTAGAGGTAGCTAGTTTTCCGACTTAGTACCGACCTTAGTAGTACTAGTATTTACCGCTAGCTTATACTTATATAAACGGTAGTCCTTTAAGTACGACTAGTAACTAGTATCCTTATACATAAAGTAGAAGTTCTCCTTCGACAAGTCTTAAGCGACTAGCGGCTTAAACTACTTACTAGCCTTACCCTAGTCGTAGCTACTCTTAGTCTTATCGTTAAGCTTCTTTAGACGGTTCTTCGTCTTCTCGCTAGCTCCTATAGGCTTCGTAGTAGTAATAGCGCTACCGGTAGCTAGCGCGGTCTCCTTCTTCTCCTTAAAACTATAGATCTCCGTTATCTCTTACTCGATATCGTAGAGGTAAGAGGCTAGGTAGGCGGCCGACTAGAAGCTATAGTTTCTAATAATCTTATTATAGAAGGTATTGTTTAGCTTACTATATAGCGATTTAAGCTTATCCTCCTTATCTACTAGCTTCGCGTATAGAGTATAGGTCGTAAACTTCGAGTAGAAGTTATCGAAAGACTCTAACTTCCCTTATATAAGCTTCCGAAACTCCTACTTTATCCGCTTAGCCTTATAGTAGTTACTATAGGAATTATCTAATACCTTTATACTTACTAGCTAGGTATCTATCTTAGTACGCTTCTTAAAAGCGATTAGGCGCTAAAACGTCGCGTCGGTAGTATTACCTTTTAGCTCTAATACCTTGTCTTTATTATCTACGTCGCGCGTTAGGCTAAAGTAGATCTCTATCTTAGCCTTCTATTCTAGGAAGGTTAACGTATCCTTCTTTAGGTCTCTAGAGAACGGCTTCGGTATTATAGCCTTTAGCTACTTTCCTCTAGTACGCGTAGACATTATCGTATACTCCGCCGTAAACGGCGTCGAACGCTACCTATAGAAGCGGTCGTTAGTCTCCTTATAGATATCGTCCTAGAATCCCTTCTAGAGGTACTTACGAGGACGATACTTAAATAGCGGCTTATCCTCGAAGTCGCCGTACTTACTATTTAAGTAGGTATAGTATATTAGCCTTATAGGCGTAGGCTTAGTAAAGCGGTACTATATAGGTAGACGTAAGAGATCCGGACTCTTAAGCGGTACCTTCGCTATTATTACCGGCGCGTCGTAATATAGGTTCTTAAACGGCGTCTTCGAGGTTACCGGTACGTCTTCCTTACTCTTACTCTTACTAGTATATAGCGAATTCTTTAGCTTAGCTAAATCCGGATCTAGGCCGCTAACTATACGCGCCGGCTTCGCCTTCTACTTCTTAGTAGACTTCTAAAGGATCCTCTTACGCGCCTTAGTAGTCTAAGAGCTAGAGGTTAAAGGCGTACCTTTTAAGATATCCTCTATACTACTAATACTATCTATAGCGTACTCTATTACGAGTACCTTATCTTTAGCGTTCTACGTACGCTCGAGCGCTACCTACTCGCGTCTATATAAAGACTAGTTCTCTTAGTTTAGTCTATTCGTCTCCTCGGTAGAAGAGTTATACTTCTTACGCTAATCGGTACGCTTACTATAGATCCGCTCTAGGTTCTTCTACGCGCCCTTAAGTAGCTCCTTACTCTACCTCTTATATTCGGCTATCGTAGCTACTACCGACTTAGCCTATTAAATAGCGAACGTAGTCGAGTTCTATAGTTCCGTAAGTTACTACCGAAGGTCGTCTATTACGATCTTCTAGTTATCGAGTATATCTAGCTAGACTATATTCCTAGCGATAACTCTACTTAATAAGTCTATAGGTATCTTAATCTTATTAAATACCCGTATATCGTAGATAGGCTCTTACTTCTTATCTATAGGAATAAAGTCTAATAGATTAAGGTACCGCGTTATACGACCGGTAGTACCTTACTTCGGAGCCTCTAGAGCCTTAGCTTTATTAACCGTCTCTTTACCTACCTTATCCGTATCTAACTATCTAAGGAACTTGTCGCGCTCCTTATCTAATATAATACTACGCTCTTTCCGGACGTTACTACGTCCTCTCTAAACGCTATTAGCGCTACGCGCCCTACTTAGTATCCTCTACTTCTATAGCGGATCCTAAGACTCGAATATAGTATCCTACAATAGGCGTATACTACTATCTACCGGTATCCTATTAATTAGTTCGGTACTTATCTTAGTAGCCTTACCTATAAACGTATCTTCCTACGACTCTATACTCTCGAATAGTAATCCGATCTCGCTTAGTATACTAATCTTCTAGCTAACTAACCTCTTCGTCTAATTACTCTTAAATACCGGCGTCTAGATATATATCGTATCCTCGGTACTATCTATTAAATACTCCTCGTATCTATAAGCTCCTTACTTAAAAGGAATCGTACGCTATCGTCCTTATAGTAAATTAATACTAAAGCTCCTCGCTCTTATTATAAATAGCTCCTCGCTCTTACTATATATACTACGCGTTATCGCGGTCGTTCGATTCGAGTTTTAGTTAGATCGGATTACGATAAGCTACTAGAAGCCTCTTATTATTATTAATATCTTTATCGCTATAGCGTTATTTTAAGGGATAGCTAGTAATAATATAGGTACTACGTAGAAGGCGTATATATAGGTAAATAATCGAATACTAGCTATAGAGAGCTAGAAAGGAAGGAACGCGTACTCTTAAAAAGAGAAGTATATACTATATAAATATCGGGAGTAGGCTACCTTAGTACGTATAGCTATACTATTACGTATACGCTATAGGTACGTAAATACTAGGCCTATAATATACGACTACTACGCTTCTTAATAGCGATATCCTCTATACGAATAAACTCGTTACTATATAGCTTAAGCGTATCTAGTAGCGACTCCTTATCGTACGTCTTATTATCCGGATTAAGGATAAACGGCGATATAATACCGATATTACGAGTACCTTAAAAGATTAAGAAGACTAGTACTATTATAAAGAGTAGCGGTAGTAAGAGATTAGTTTAATAAGTAAAGAGCTTAGTTAGCTTAGTTAGCTTAAGTAACTTAAGTAACTTAGTACGTTAGTATAAGAGTAAGAGTAAGAGTAGACCTTAGTAAGTAACAATACCTTCTATATACTAGCGCTATTAACTCTATAGCGCGAGGCTAAGCGGCGACAAGGCTAGTAAGGCTCGCAACTAAGGTACAAGGCCCGCTACTATACTAGAATGTAGTATACAGCCAATTATATACTAGCGTACTCCTTGCCTTATACGGACTCGGTATACTATAGTCAACAGCAAGGTAGTAACCGACTAGACCACGACTCTACGCAACGCAATACCGACCGACCGACTCGGTCGGTATACCGACCGAGTACCGAGTCAGACCGGACCAACAAGATCACTGTTCGCAATTGGGGACTTTGATCTGGCCGTACAGCAGACGCAGGTTCTCGGACCGTGAGATTGGATCCTGCCACAAGTCTGATGGATTGTGCTAACACTATGCCAGCGACGGATCGCCGGAAGGTACAGTCATCGAATCCGCCCCGTACCACATCAGTAACGATACCGCCTCGTACACCTGCACTATCAACCCACAGCAAGTCGAATACGGCAATCATGCAAGTGGCGATTGTTCCACGGCCCCGGACTATTCTTTTACACTGCCAGTCGACAGTGCCACCTTAGCAGCCTACGAGGCCTACTCTACCGCTGCCTTCCACTTCACCGTCTTGGAGACGACTGTTTGGGGTGAGAACATCTTCGTTGTGGGCAACATCTCGCAGCTTGGCAACTGGGATCCATACAACGCTGTCGCAATGAGCCCTTTCCCACAATACCAGGAAACTATCCTGCATGGAATGGCGATGAGAGACAGATTCCCGCGGGCGCCGCGTTCGAGTACAAATATATCAAATGGGGTCTCGGTGGCGTCCTGGAGTGGGAGGATAGCGAGAATCGTGACGCTGCCGTCAGCCTGAACGCTTGCGATACCACGTATGGCGATGTAGACTCCTTCCGACAATAAGCGGTGTCTTTCGATTGCTAGGAAGGCTAAGATACATCAGATACTCTTCAAAAAATTGAACCATCACATAAGCACATCCCTCCGTGCGAACCTCTCGCCCTCTTCCCTTCCATCCCACTATCTTGTGGTGCTGGTAGCTCACCAGTCTGGACAGTTGAACCCATTGACGTTCGGGTATGCCGCATGCAAAGCGCTGTTGATGTGTGAACCATCGTCGAGCTGGGCGTTGAAATACAGCTGCGTCATACCGCAACCATCGTCCAAGCATTCCCAGTTGCTGATCGAGTAAGTGGAACTTTCGAGATGGTTGTACGTATTGTTACAGTCTAGAAGACCATTGATGGCCGCGCCGATGTTGATGCCGCAGGCCCCGATGGCGACTCCGCGGTCGCTGCATGTGCAGGACTGGGTGTTTGCAGCGATGCAGCGCTTGACGAGGTTTTGCTGGGGCAGAGTGAGCGACGCCTGCGGGGAGGGTGGCGGCGAGAATGGAGAGGGAGTGCGTGATGTTTAGAGTGTGCTTGTGGGCAAAGTGTTTGATTGGAAGGGCTGGATGTCTTTGCGGAATGCCTCTGAACGTTCGGAGTAGCTGTGAGAATGTCGACTGGATGTGTAAGCTGGGTACTGGAACAAAGTCTTCACCGCAGGCAATGCCCGGGACTTATATGCACTCAGGCGCCCACTGTGACCTCTCCTTCGAGGCGGCCATCAACAGCGCAAGACCAAGTCCGGGCCGAGGAGAAACTGGCGTAAGTGTAACGGGCATCTCAAAGTAGGATAGTATGCTAACCGGTGAGCATCTGCGATGTCTACGAGGCTGTGCGGCACGTCATTCTCTATCCCAAGCCTGGGGGTGATATGAGGACAGCGACCGCGCAAAGCCCGCCAGTTCCATGGCGAGGCTGAAGGTCGTACAATATTCATCGATGTGTTCACTTTCGTGTTGCGGTGCTTTTTCCGCGCCACCGGTTCAGGAGCGGGCTTTCGGCGGCTTTCTTCCAACGCTCGGCCTCGAAGCCAGGGTGTTCGTGTGTAAAGGGACAAAACCGGTGTCGCCGTGTCGTACGGAGCCGAAGCCTCTGTGTAGCGGAGGTCTTTGATGGACACGAAAAGAAAGAGCGTCATTGGGTACTCCGGAAGTCATGCTTGAGCTTGGACAGTATTGCTCATAGGAGACATGGTCAGCAAGTACGAGTCGGACCTCCATTCGCAAAGCGCATGGTCGAACGGTGTAAATGATCATGGGTTTGTTCGAATAATGTGGTAGCAGACCGGCCTTGCCACGAACTTTTCCTCAAGTAGGAGCGTGGCGGTCTCCTCGGTTGCCATAGACGTCGAGGGTTTCCATTGCGCAGATCGCTCGCAGGGTGTCTTGAGCTTTGGAGAGACTCTTCTCGTGTACTGTGGGTGGTACAGTACGAGACATTTATTGTATGATGCTGAAGAGCAAGAGGAGTAGGGACGTCGTTTATGCGAAGCTCTGACCCCATTGCGGTCTTGGCACGCGAGATGAGATCATTGTGTTTACTCGTACGACTTTCGCGACAGTATATGCAGGGATATATTGTTTCTTCGCGTCGCTATACGTTCTTACACCATTGCGCCCGAAACGGCCACTGCAAAGTCCCACGGAATCGAGAGGCTACCATGGCCACCAAACGCGGCGCGCTCGCGAAGACAGCGCCAGCACCAGAGCGCAAAGCGACCAAGACCGAAGCACATGGCTACGAGGTGCGAACCCAATGCTCATGACCCTTCACACTTCACCATGCGCTGACGATTGCATGTTCACAGTTCGGCGGCCCTCTCGGCGCATCGCTCATCTCATTCGGCCTCCCGATCGCATGCTACGCCTTTGCCTTCCTCTGCAACGACGTCTCCGGCTGCCCCACGCCCGCCCTCCTTTCACCGAAGAAGCTCTTCTCCGCCTCTCTTCTTTCCACGCAATCGGGATGGCAGCATGGTCTCGAGACTTTGAAGCATGAGGTGGGCTGGCCTGGGTTTGCGGGGTTGGTCAACTTCGAGGCGGCGGTGGGGACTTTGGCGTGGTATGGCATCAGTCTGGCGCTGTATGTGATTCTGCCGGCGACAGAGAATGAGGGCGTGGTTTTGGAAAGTGGTGGGAGGTTGAAGTATCGGTTCAATGGTACGTTCACACCCACGATTATATCTATATATATATCACACACGCGCGTAGTCGCTAACATGACGGTGGTAAAAAGCCTTCCTCTCCGCCATCCTAACCCTCTTCACCTGCGCAGCCGGCACCTTTGTCCTGGGCCCGGATTTCCAACTCTGGACTTTCATCTCCCGCAACTACCTCCAACTCCTCACCTGCAATATCCTCGTCGCTTACGCTCTCGCCACCTACGTCTACCTTCGCTCCTTCAGTGTCAAGGCCGGCAACAAAGACCAACGCGAACTTGCTGCGGGTGGCCACACCGGCTCCATAATCTACGACTGGTACATCGGCCGCGAGCTCAACCCTCGCATCACCATCCCCCTCCTCAACACGGAAGTGGACATAAAATCCTTCATGGAACTTCGGCCAGGAATGCTTGGGTGGATTATTCTGGACCTGAGCTTCATGGCGAAGCAATATCGGTCTTACGGCTACATCACCGACTCCATCCTCATAGTAATTGGCATGCAGACGCTGTACACGCTGGATGCCTTATGGATGGAGCCCGCGATCCTAACAACCATGGACATAACCCGCGACGGTTTCGGCTTCATGTTATCCTTCGGCGACCTCGTCTGGGTTCCGTTCACTTACTCCCTGCAAGCCCGCTACCTCTCCATTCATCCCGTGATGCTTGGGCCTTGGTACTCGCTGGCCATCCTCGCCATCGGCGCTACCGGCTACTATATCTTTCGCTCAAGCAATTCTGAGAAGAATGCTTTCCGCACGAACCCCAACGACCCGGCGGTTAAGCATCTGAAGTTCATTGAGACGAGGAGTGGCAGCAGGCTTCTGACTTCGGGATGGTGGGGCACAAGCAGACATATTAATTATTTTGGGGACTGGCTCTTATCCTGGTCTTATTGCCTGCCCACCCTAATATCTGGGTACAAGATCGTGGACAGTGTGATGTTTGCCGGCAGCCGTTTGGTGTCGAATCATGGGATGGAGGGTTATGCGATTCCGATTACTTACTTTTACATGGTACGTTCGTTCTGGGGGTTAGAGAGTGGAGGGATGTTGGCTTGAGCTACGACTGACAAGCTTCACAGATGTATTTCACCGTTCTCCTCGTGCACCGCGCATTGCGAGACGATGAGAAGTGCCGCATGAAGTACGGGAAGGATTGGGAGGAGTATTGTCGGAGGGTTAGGTGGAGGATTGTTCCTGGAATTTACTAGGCTTTCCCGATTTCGAGTCGCCCACGAGCGATACAGTAGCACGTCAAGAGAAGGAAAGGTGTGTACGACATTGGAGACCAGGTCACCGGACATCGACGACAGGTGTAGTACTGCAATGTACGAGTATCGATTTATCGATGAGACATCGTTGATATCCCTTCTGCGGTGTAACCGCTCTACAGTTTCGGGAACCTCACCCGGTCGAATTGCATTGGCCAATTGATCTCTAGTCCCAATTTCCACGCAACTTTCATCACCCATTCTGGCTCACGCATGAATTGTCGAGCTACTAGAATCGCATCGGCCATTGGCTCTTTGCCGCTCTTCGCATTTGTCATGGTCACCGCCGCTTTGGCTTCTTCGCCAATCTCAGCTGAGTCCGACGCCGCTCCTTTCGCGCTCTTCTCGTCCCTCTCACTTACCCCATCAGTAACGATATCCCTCGCCTGCTCCGCTTCCGTAATCAACCCTACTGCCCCAATAAGCATAGGCTTCCCTGCTGCGCGCAGCTCCCGTCGGATTTGAGCGGCTATGCGGGTTTGGTAGTCTTTACTCTCGAACATGTTGATCTTTTGCTCTGGGTGGTTGCCGCCGGAACTTACGTCTAGGAGATCTACGCCGAGGTCACTAGCGATCTTGGCTAAGCGGATGGTGTCGTCTACAGTCCAGCTTCCGAGTTCCTTGCCAATGTCAGTCTCCTCCATCCACTCCGTACTACTTAGCCGGAGGAAGAGCGGCATGGATGAGGGCATGACGGTCCGTATAGCTTTGATGATGTCGATCACCAACCGTATCCGATTCTCGAAGGTTCCGCCGTAGGCATCTGTGCGGCGGTTGCTGATGGGTGAGAGGAATTGATGGATGAGGTACCCATGTGCGCCGTGGATCTCGATTACATCTACCTCGGCTTTCACAGCTCGCTGCGCTGCTTCCTTCCAATCTTCCACCATCTCCTCAATCTCTCGCACGCTCAACTCCCGGGGTGGCCAGTACCCTCCACTCTCATCCTCCATTCCCTTGCCATCCCATACGAAATCTTCCCCGCCGGAAGGTCCGACGACGTCGTCCGGCCAGCCTCCAACTTCAGCGGTAGCGCGCATACTCCGCTTCCCGAACCTCGAAGCGACGAAAGGCGCTACAGTACTCGCTTTCCTCCCCGCATGCGCCAGCTGGATCCCACAAAGTGCTCCTTGAGAGTGACAGAAATCGACCACTTGCTTCACGCCCGCGATCTGACCATCATCCCACAAACCAGGGCAGTTAGGCGAGATCCTCCCATTAGCCTGGACACCAGTAGCTTCGATGAAGACGAGCGAGGCGCCTTTGATGGCGTAATGGCCTAGTGTGGCGACGTGCCATGGTGTTAGTTGGCCGGTTCGGGGGCCGTGGGAGGCGGTGGAGTATTGGCACATGGGCGCTACGATTATGCGATTCCTAAGGGTGGTGGAGCGGATGGGTAATGGGGTGAAGAGGGTTGGCACTCGAGTGTACGGATCTTTGGGTGTGCCGGGGGAGGCGGTGTGTTGGGGCGCGAAGAATGGAATGCCAGGGACTGAAGCATTGTAGGCGGTTGGAGGAGCCATCTTGTCTGTTGCTATCGCTCAAGCCGTCTTTCTGATACAGTGGCGCCGAGGCATGAATGGCTGCGAAGACAATCGGAACCTGATTTGGCTTTTGATGGTAAGTAGTTTTCAATTGGTAATAAGAGGACAGCAATGTATGATTTGCATTGGATCTGTCATTTCAGTATCTAGTACGAATGAACGCTGCAGTGGTGAAGACAAGATGCACATGTATGCCAATGCCGCTTACGCAGTCCAACTACCGGCCGATCTCGGGCCGAAGGATATGTCCTGCATAGATCGCCCTTCACAAGATATTCTCACACTGCCACCGTTCATGTAGAAGTAGTTCTGTCGGTGCAGATGAAGAAGAAATCCACCGTGCCCAAGGTGAAGTAAGGAGCGTCGCAACGAGTGCAGAGTGAGGATTGTATCTGGATGCTTTGACCACTGCTGCCTGAGGCGTCGGCACGTCTCCTTGACCTTCCTCTTCCTCCTTCTCCAAGTTCTACCTCCATTCAATGACAGAGCACGCACAGCAACAAGGCAAGTTTTAGCTCACCATCATGAGCGTATGTCTGGTATCAGGAGACATGTTGTGAGAGCATAGCTGGACCTTCGATAATCTAGAGCTTCGAACTCCGTCCTCCCACGGTCAACACATCGAGACGCCGCCAGCCTCCATCAGAGGTACATAAGGCCGAGCATACCCTTGGACCGCTGCAGCTACATCTCAACATGGCGCAGAGTATTCAAGCTGAAGCAGAAGCCTTCGTCAAGCGCTATGCCGCGCTCTTCTCGTCCCCGGCATGCTCTTCACCAGACGAAGTGGCACAGATCGCAAATGAAGTCGGCAAGCACTACCGGCCTGGCGTAACCTTCCTTCTTCACAAATGGAGAGATATCGCGTTTCGAAGTCGGTCTACCTCTGGCTTCTTGACAGAACTCACTGACAACAAATGCAGACGCAAGCTGAATTAGCACGCTTCATCGAGGGCGAGATGCGCAAGAACATTGAGTCTGGTATGGGCACGCGGTTGGACCTTCTTGCCATTCGTAAGACAGAAGTCCACAGCTCATCTTCGGCTCTTTGCTGGCTCGAGTGGGAGTTCGTTCCAAAGGCTGGAAGTGAGTATAATGGAGTGACCTGGAGGTTCACCAATATATATGGTTATCGGGCAGCGACCGAAGGTAAGAGTGCTGGCTGGGAGTTCGTGGTGAGGGATGATGAGGTCAACGCTTTTGTCAAAGCCACGGGCAAATCTTTTACCTCGTAATACGAAGCTGCGACGATTACTGCACGGCACGGACCTGAATGCGGATGGTAGTGGGACTAATGCATCGACGCCTCGGAGTCAGCTGCTCATGAGTGAGGCAGCTCTGACCACCCTCACACTATGACCGGAGAGCGAATCAAGGCGATGCAGCAGGTGACGGAGTAGGATATGGCACAGTCACGAGTCTCATGGGCTAGGTGCCGGCGGCGAGTATGCCTGCAAGTGGACAAAGTGGCCCTGATGTTTGACCTAGGAAGTTGGCTTCAAAGAGACTTTTCTTTTCCCCGTATCTGTCCTACGATCTCTACGTACCTTCATATACTAGATCGAACCTTCCTTATTACCGACATCTCTTAAGTCGGTAGTTAGCTCGGTATATACTCTCGCTAATATACTTATTAGATACTCGATAATATACTTAGCTCTCGACTAATAGGATTACTTATATTACTATATAGATCTACTATACTTTAGTTTTATAGAGAAGTATATCTAAGGACGCCTAAGAGAGTAGATATAGATCTATAGAAGACTAATATAGCTAATTAGAACTCTACTAATCTATCGATAATAAATAAGTATATTACTAAGTAGAGGTCGAGTATATCTAGCGAGTATTAGTACTAAGCTAACTATCGACTTAAGAGATATTACTAAGTATACTAATACTATAGCTAAGTATATAAGTCTTATACCTAGTCTATCTAAAAGCTAACCTACTAGAAGGTATCTATAATAACTTTAATATAAGCCTCGTAAAGCTTTACTAGAATTTCTTTATTATAGATAACGATTAAGGACGAATTCTTAGCCGATAGCTTACTTTCTAGGAAATACGGTATCTATTAATAACTATAACGATATAGTTAAGTAGAGTAGCGAGACTAAGCGATCTATATCCTTATCTTTATACTATATAAAGATCTAGTCGACCTCCGAGCTAGATCGCTAGAGCTATAAGGAATTCGAGATCGTAATTAGTTATATATTATCTTTAGGTTTCGAAGGATAAGAACCCTCTTTCTACTTATATAACTACTCCTCTTTATTATCTATATATCTAGATCTCTCTCTTTATTAACTCCTACCTAGATACGATACTATATTATTATTATTATTATTCGCTTACTAATAGTACTACGATATCGGGATTTACGCTAGAATAGATAGATAGCTTTATACTATAGTAAGTAGGTATAAGATATAGAACTCTATAAGGAAAGAGGCTAACTAGTCTTATTACGCTATATAGGCGATATAGCTCGTAGCTTAGAGTAGTAAGAAGAAGACTAAAATAAGAGTAGATAAGTTCTTTATTAATAGTATACTAGATAGTATATATATTAGCTTTAGCTATACTACTACTCTCGTTACTAGTAATACTTCTTAGTTTATAGAGAATATAGAGGGTTCTATTAAAGTCCTTATAGGAGCTATATTCTCTATCGGTTTAATCGTTATTATACTTACGAGCGCTAAGCTTTAGATAAGTACTATCTTTATAAGACTTTTTTTATATCTATATATATTACTAGACTACTAACGTCTATATATATATCTAGTTTACTATAGTAGCTCTACTTAAATAATATACGTTATTACTAGAATTCGTAAAAGTATAGGTCCTCTCCTTCTTTAGTAATCTAGCTAGTATCCTTTTCTTTTACTTCTCGATTTATATATATAGCGGCGTCTTTAGCTCTAACTTAGCCTATAGTATTACTAGAGTAATATTAAGGTAAATAGATAATTATATAGCTATCTACTCTAGATAAAGAGTTTTTATCTA
>JAKLLW010001576.1:0-13617 GCA_022814695.1 Neocatenulostroma microsporum
TTACTTTGTCGAGACGCTCCCGCTCCATCCATGTCGTCTTCAATCCGAGGTCGTTTCTGCTTCTTGCGCGGTCTCGTATCGTCGCCCTCAGCAGGCATGATAGCCTGCTCCACTACACCATTCATCTTCTTTATCTTTGACAAAGTGTATTACACGTTGGTGAAGGTACCTGTGCACCTCGAGATGAGTTGGAAGTCAAGATGGCGGTTGGGATTAGGGTATGTATACGCGCGAAACGCACGGGCCAAATGATCTCGGCCTTACATATCCATCGACGAGGTCGATAATCGATCTACTTTGAATCGTCATGGCTCATGCACTGTCGCATTGGAATGGCTTGTTAGTTTACGTTAGACTATGTACAAGCGTAGATTCATAACTCATAAGCCGCATTAGTGAGTAGCCAAGACGCAGGCTATTACCACCGCCATCAATGCTTTCATGAACAGGGCGAATTGCTCTGCATGACAAGCTGCAGCAGCAGAAGAATTGCTAGCTGGTGATGCATCCGCTGTCTGAGAAGCCCCGCTGGGCTTTGTGGCCGAGCTAGGAAGCGAGACGGCCGTCGTAACAGCTGGCAAATCCCCACTACCGCCTGAGCCTTGACTACGGGATACTGGTGCAACGACAGTAGCCAAGCTTTGCAGCTGCCCATCCTCAAGCAGACCGCGAGACCCAGCACTGATCGTGTGGCCCTCACTGACTAGTGCCGAGCCGCCAACGGTAAGTGTATGGCCATCGGCCACCCAGCAATATAACTGGCAACGCCTTGAGCCGGCCTAGAATAGCAAGGAGCGGCGAGTAGAACAGCAATGAAGCATCGTAGTAAGGCCAGCATGACCGCAGTGAGGTGTCAACCGAACAAAGAGAAATGCAAGGGCCGCGCCGAGATGGAAAGATGGACTTACGATGGAGTGGCCAGCAAGATGCGGCCTTTGACTGTCAGCTATACTGAATTACTCCCATTGCGGCCCAGTATTTAACTTTGGGCATTGTAGCCTTGCACGACTGGAAGCGCTCGGTACATATCTGGCTGCGCCCAACAGTGGAGCGTCGTTGCAGGACGTACGTTTCGTTAAGCGCCAGGGTGCTGGGAATAGTACAGTCTGCATCCGTCTGCGGACTGAATGGCAAGATGAGGCAGCGGTATACCAGGACAAGTCTTTGATCATGTTCTCAAGGTAGAGGTATATCGGTGAACGTTCCCCTGTGGCAGTCCAGGTGCACAGTGATGTATCCCATCGAACAAAATAGCATGGGCGATGCTGTTCATGGAGGCGTACTCGCCAGAATACAGGCATAAACGCTCGAAAGGCTGGAACCGGGTTTCAATGACTTGTTGTTCGGTGATTGATGAGGCCGATGAGGTTCGAAAGTGGTGGTGGTTCAGATAGCAACGTCGAGGTGAGACCGACCTGAGGACCCTCGGAGGCGCCCTTGCAAGCACGTGAGATCCGGAATTGTCGCAAATCGCCGCCAGGTTGGTGGCTTGGTTAGCGTGTTTCAAGGATCTCTCTCCGAGGCACTCCTGCAGTAGGTCCCAAGAACCTCTCAACCGCAGGAAGCATTGCGTACCTATGCTTTACGGCACGAAAGTCAATGGCGTCCACCCAGGCTGTATGGAGACATACCACCGCACCCAGCTTGAGAACGAAGATGAGGGCGCGGTCGCAACATTCGCGCTCGTGCCGGTCTGGGATGCGGTTGCAACTGCAACGTTGGAACCACGCTCGCGACAACGTGCAAACGCCCTGTCTCGCCACGCGCGTAACGGCTTGCAGGCAGCTCCCGCTTTTCTGACTTCCCATCCATGGAGCGGCTCGCCGGCACTTGAGACTTGGTCCAGGAGGTGATCCAAGAGTACATCTTGCAGAAGCATGAACCTTCGACCGGAGTCTTTATGTACGCATTCTAGAATCTAGATACGTGACGCCGCAGGCGCCCACGAGGTGTATGCCCTGGACTTGGAACAACGTGAGCGGCACAGCAGCACGTCAAAAGCAACGGTCATGTCTCACCTTGGCCAGACGTCTTCCAGCAATTCCAGTGATGACTGGATTCAGGCGCTCTGCTTTCCAGACTTGGCGCTCGCCGCTGAACTGCAATTTTGGTCATCCGGCATCCACAGTCGTCGCCGTGCACGCCACGCGCCTGGCGCTGACACCTGGAGCGGACGTCCTTCCCACCGGACTCAGGATGCGACGTTTGGCGGCGGACAAAGGCCTCCTTGGGCGCCAATGACCGGCAGTGAGCCGGATGAGAACCTGACCGCACGCCAACTCACCATGAGTCTTGATCTTGCTACGCATGGAGTAGCACAATGCTCACGATAGAGCACGCTGTTGGCTAATTAGAAAGCCATAACGATGCAAGATCGATCTCCAAACAAGGTTGCAACTTGCAAGGCTGCATTTGCGGTTCGGCTAATAATGCGTTCTTCCAGGAGTAAGACGTGGTGCTAGCGCAAGAATCCCTGTCTCTACCGAGAACCGTTTCCACATAGCGTGCATGGAGTGAAATGAGCTTGACGCTGGCTGTCTTGGAGGAAGGAGTACGCATCAGTGCTCGTCACTGTATAAGGACAACCCCTTCTTGTACCTCCATCCTGTCTTTTCCACTTCACGCTCGTTACGACTAAAGCTATCTATCTCTTTGCGCAGTGCGCCTCAGGTCTGCGACCTGCATATCACGCTCCTTTGCATTGATCACGATCACACATTCTTTTCTCTTCGCTCTTTACCAAACGACACCGCCAAAGCTACTCGATACAAAGACTACCGTCAGGAATAACGACATGCCTTCCACATCCATCAAGACTGCCGCGGTCGGCCTCGCGGTAGCATTGGCGGTCCCAGTCTCCGCATTTTGGCGCATGCCTTGCCCAGGTCGTCTTGCTCTTGAGCGCATCGATCCAATCATCAGCCCGGGCGAGGTCTCCGGCCACGTTCACACCGTGTCCGGCGGTAGTGGCTTCGGGTTCACAACCAACTTCGACCAACAACGCGCATCAGCTTGCTCATCCTGTCCTATAAAGAGTGACCTTTCTGCGTACTGGACTCCCAAGCTTTACTACCAGGCCGAGGACGGGCACTTCGAAGATGTTCTGCAGTCCGGCGAAGGCGATGGCACCACAGGCGGCTTGACCGTCTACTACGAGCAGCGAGGGTTCAACAAGACCGGAGGCGGTGCTAAGCCTATCCCTTTCCCTGATGGAAATGGACCAAATGGAACCGGCTTCCGCATGGTTGCTGGCAACCCCTTTCAACGCAACTACACCGATGCGGTGGGAGCGCCTGGACAAGCCGTCAAGTTCACCTGCCTGAACTACGCCGAAGGCTCCAGCAATTATACCTCCATACCGAACGTAAACTGCCCCGACGGTCTCCGTGCCGAGGTGTACTTCCCATCTTGCTGGAATGGAGTTGATTACGACAGTGACAACCATACGGCACACATGGCCTACCCAATCGGTCAATACGACGACGGTGTGTGTCCCGACTCGCACCCTGTCCAGTTGATCTCCATATTCTTCGAGGTCCTCTACTCCATCGACCAGTTCGCAGACCGATGGTACAACCCAGACAAGCACCCCTTCGTCTTCGCTTCGGGCGATGCAACGGGCTATGGCTTCCACGGCGACTTCGTCAACGGGTGGAATCACACCTTCTTGGGCTATGCCATTGGAAATTGCACTGACGACAGTGGAAACATGTCCGATTGCGAATTGTTGCAAAATGATTTGTTCTCCAATGAGCAGTGCCAGGCTTGCAAGATTCCACCTCAGGTCAACGAGCAAGTCACCGGCAACCTCACCTCACTTCCAGGCTGCAATCCGGTTACATACGGACCTGAGCCTGCGACGCCGCCCGAATGCGAGAACGCAACAATCAGCACGCCTCAGCAGCTCTACACTGACGTGACTAGCTCGCTCGAATGGGCGTACGCCGGCTGTGCGAATGACAGCAACGGCGTGCGTACCCTTCAGGGCGCCTCCACCTCGTCTGATGACATGACCATCCAGACTTGCATCAAGTACTGCAAAGACCAAGGCTACAGCCTCGCAGGGCTTGAGTACGCCAGCCAGTGCTACTGCGACAACGACTACGCTGTCGCCGGCAATGCTCCGTTGCCCAACGTCCTCGGCAATTGCTGGCAACCATGCGCGGGTAACGCCAACCAAATCTGCGGTGGCGCCGACGCACTCAGTGTCTACAAGGCCTGCGATGGCGGCGCATGCTCGAACGACGAGTTCAAGGTTAATGGCACCTCTACCAGCACCAGGAAGAAGCGCCACCTTCACGGATCTGGCCACTCGCACGGTCACCTCCACTTGTACTGAGCTCCACCTCGACGACACTACATCTTCACTTCGGATGAACGACATTTGGTGACACTTACTCTGCTTCTCCGGCGCAATCGTTTGACACGAACTTGACATGATGGCAGGAAATACCTTTGGCATTGTTGGCATGAAGAGGAAATGTACATAGCATAGACGCAATGCTGGAAAGCTCTAGCCTACTTCTGGCGGCTGTATGAGTTACGATGAGGACTTGCATCAGGTAGCGCATAGAATACTCTCGCTCTTGGGACACTGCTCTCCTTTTCTCGCGTGAAGTATGCTCGGTATGCTCTGTCGCTAATATCGGTGCTTTGGCGGAAGTGACGGTGCGAAGTAGTATGATGTCCAACATGCGCACGTGGACACGACAGTGGTGCGAGGTAGGTATGCATATTTCCTGTTCGGCTACCACATACTCATGCTTGCAATCTGTACGGAGTCGGGTATAATGAGCTGCGAAAACAAATTCTTGGAGTCGGTAAGAGGCAAACAACAGCGCTGATCAGGCAGCCGCGCTGAACCCACCCGCCCCGGTGACACCACACCAACGCCTAACGCCTTTGTACCTAGCCTGTTCGCATCACCTGCATCCATCATGCTGCACGCCACAAAGGGGCCTTCTATATCACTCCTGGCTGCTCCTGCGGCTCCAGCTGGACCTGGCCATCTAGCTGTGGCTGCTGCTGCTGCTGCTGCATGTTACCCAGAGCATCCTCGAGCTGCTTCAGCCTCGACTCTCTTTGTGCCTCCGCCACCTCCATCCTCCTGAGACGATCATCTTTCTCTGCGTTCTCTGCACGCAATCGCGCAACTTCTAGCTTCAGGTCTTCGACACCAACTGACGGACTGCGCTCGTGATCGATACGCTGGCGCTTGACGTCACCCATCTCCGGCACCTCCGGCTCGTACTGAGTCTGTGGTGGTTGCTCCGGGTACGGCAGAGCCCTGTTACTGAACTCTGCGAGTTGCTCTGCGCCAGCCATAGCCTCTTGCAGCTCGGCTTGCATGGTGCCTTGCATAGCCACCGTCTGTGCGGTTTGCGCTTCGGTCTGCTGCGACGCTTGAGTCTTACTCTCGTGCACGCGACGGATATGCTCGTTCAGGTTCTCCTTCCGCGTGAAGCCTTTGCCCACATGTCGCTTGCAGTCATCGAAGGGACACATCAATGCTGCTTTGGGTCCGCCATGCTTGCCGTGTACTTCGCGCTCGTGTCGAAGGAGACCACCGGAGTATGTGAAGCCTTGCAGCTTTGCGCATCCCTCGTGCGCACAGCGGTAAGGTCTGTCGTGCTTGTCCATGTGCTTGCTGTATGAAGGTTAGCAGCGTGCGTAAAAGCCATGCGTAGTGATGTTGGCTTACCTCCACTCGCATTTCCGGTCGAAAGTTTGACCTTCGCATTCCGGTGAGAAGTTGCAGTACATCTTGTTGGTCGTCGCATCAATCGGAGGATCGCCACGCTTGAATGATCGCGATCCTTTTGGTGAATACTCCTCGCCTGCAGAAGCAGAGTTTGGGGCAGCGGAACCGACTGAATTTGCACGGCTGTGTCCGTTTTGTTGGTACTCGGGTTGCTGGTATTCGGGCACGTGATAGTCGGGCGCGTTGCTGAGAGACTCGCGAGCCATCTCACTGTGGGAGCGCTTCCTCGTAACTGACTCCATCATGTTGGTCTCGTGTCCCATGGGCGAGCGTGCACGTCCGTTGCTCACAGGCGAGACTGGGCCCATGGGCGCGTCTTGGGGCGGCTGCGGATTCATGTAGCGGGGTGTCTGGGGGCTAAGATGCGTGTAGTTCTGGTTGTAAAAGTCCTCGCGCAGTGGGATAGAGGAAGCCGATGAAGTCGCTGAGTGGTATTTGGTGTCCTGAGGCTCAAGAAAGTTGGAGCCTGATGAGAAGTCCGTGTCGATTCGTATTGAAGGAGTCAGCGAGTTGCGCGACCGCTGTGGCAAATCGGCGACCGGACGGAAGTTCAGACCCGCCTGCTGCGCCGGTGTCGACGACGACGACCAAAAGCCAACGTCAGCTGGGTATGTTTGGTAGTCAGAGCCCAAGTATTGATGATCCTGAGGCAGATATTGGGCGGCGTGAGGCAACACCGCAGGCGGCCACGCGCACGTAGAGGGGGGCTGTGTATTTGTAGCTATTCCACCCCCAGTAAGTCCAACCTGATCATGTGCTAGAAAGACGGCGTTAGTGGGACAGGCAATGACCCGTATGGCGTGTGCTAGTGACTCACCAGAGGTTGCGATGCCTTCGGTGCCTTGTGGGTGGTGCGAGATGGAAAGCGAGAGATCAGGCAAAAACTCTTGATTCGTGCCTGAGGGTGCTGACGTGTTTTGTGGCTGATGCAGTGGCGACCTGGCGAAATCCGACAGCCGAGGTTGTTCCATCGCTGCTTGGCGGCGGCCTAGATTTCGGGCTGTGTTCACTGCAGAGACCTGTGAGCTGGTGTTCACTCTTCACGAGCGCGGAGATGCTTTGTTGTCAAGGAGTCGCCGATAGCTCGACAAATGCTGCACGTGCTAGGGGGATGACTTACCATATGAATAAGATGAGTGCTGCTGCCGTTGGCGTTGCAGCGCGTTCCAAGCCTCAAGGACGGCGTGGTTTGGTACGATGATATTACCTTGAACATCAACCATGTTACCCTCAGCATCGAATCCGGTACCTGGACTATTGCCGTTGAAGTCGTAAAACATCCAACACACACCCCATAGCACAGCAAGCGACGGCTTCAGATTCCAAGGCCAAGTGGTGCTTGCTGGACGCTGGACATCCGGAAACTCGAAGAACCATTCCTTGGAGTGTCGATCCTGATCCTTCTGGCACTCAATCATATGCCGATGAACAAGATCTACGCAGTGGCCTACCAGCAGCCGGAGAAGTTGGTCTTGCAGGCAGAGGAGAAGATGCTCGAGATTGGCGAGGTAAAGCTCATCAAGCCTGCAATCGAGGAGCTCGTTGCCTTCGCAGACCGTGCGCACTCCACCAGGAACGACGGTCGCCCGCCGGATGGTATCCAGCAAGTCCTTCGTCACCAAGAGCAGCTCTGTCAGCTCACTCAGTGAGAGCTTGGCGACGTGCAACTCTGCCCTTCGGTCAAGGAAGAGTGTATTGTCTTTCGCTAAGACGTCGAGCGCATGACCGCGAGTGTTCACTGACTGATTGAGCTCACTTAGTAGCCTGACGACGGTTAGCATGTGATTGAGCTTATCGTGCTTTCCGTCCTCGGTAAGCTGTGAGTGAAGCATGCAGCGAAGCACAGGATCACATGCTGAGAGATGCGCATGGCACGTACCTGTCAACCTTGCTCGACTCTGTCTCGGCGCTGGTGTTCTGATCTTCAGAGCAGGTAAAAGCGTCAGACGGTCCTCGCAGTTCCCTGGCACCGTCCTTGCGATTCTTGCGTGGCGGATAGACAGTCTTCCGGCCAAGATACTCGTCAATCTCTTCGAAGGCTTGTCTTTCCAGGTCTTGGCAGAATGCTCGTTTAGCTTTCGCAAATGTCGCTTTCTTGGGAGTCCGAGCATACACGCGCGTCGTAATGCGCTTTCGGAACCTGCTCACGATCGATAGGATGCGAGAGGTAACGTAGAGGCTCGGCGATGATAAAGCCGGTAAAGCCAGAGCTGAGGATGACGACGAGGGAGAATGCGAGCAAGTGCGAATGGGCGGAAGCGATGGGTGTGTTTCCAAACATAAGGGATCTTGCGTATGCGCCGTAGGCGAAGCCATTGCGCGCAAACCGTGTAGGAAAGCTTGGTGTAAAGTCAGGAGAAACCGCAGTCACTTGTTTACCGTTGAAAGTGGCGATGCGAGGGCTATGTAGAACGCATTGTGAGCCTGAGTCCTGCGTGCAGTCTGAGTATCGCGCGCTGAGGCATAAAGGCATCTTCCACCGGTGAAGCGGGAAGGCTGAGCAGCCTGTCGAGGCGCGGGGACAAACTGCGGGCTGCCTCAAACACCTTCGTGCTGTACATCTTCGCGTCCAATCATCTATGGTACAGCCACGTTAGTCTGCCCCGAGGGTTCTGCTGCGAACCTGCAGTCCTGTGATGCTGTCAGTGCGAACTGCATAGCTCGTGCGGCCTCGTCTCACGAACCGCGGCGGATTGGGGCTGTGCTGCTTGCTCGAATGCTGCGGCCTGTGGCTGCCTCACCACTAGCAACCGGTATCGCTCATTTGTTGAGGCGTGTCTTGAGGCCGCCATTCTCAACGGATCGAGTCGTGACATGGAGTTGATGATGCATGTCTCAGCAGCTGACGTTCGAAGAAGATTTCACAATGGTGCCTGGCGCGAACCAGCCTGAGGCACGGCAACCTTGACGAACACCTCGCGTGTGGAGCGTAATAACAGTGGCACAGATACTGTAGAGCCTTAGATTCCGGACATCGTCTTGCGTGCTTGAGACGACCTTGCTGCTACGAGCAAGACTAGGTGTATACGCAGCGGCCGACACTGAGCCATTGCCTCCACGGCAACTACTATACCCGGTCTCACGACGCCATCGACGCCTTCTCTACACGAGCTCACGATGATCCTAGCACGGTGCCAGTCCTCTTTGCCCGACTTCTCGAGCCAGTCTCGAAGGCCTACCTCCCGAGCTTCGTCTTAGGAAATACGACTTTCTGGTGCCGGACGAGCCTCAGATAATAGTACCAGCCAGGTCGAAGGCTCTGAGTACACACCATGGCATCTGGGCCCTGTCCGGAGTGTCTACGCTCATTCGCCACGAAGTCTTACCGATACTCCCTCGCATTCCAGACATTACCTTCAAGATCGATTGCATCAGTGAGACTGATGTGAAAGCTTGGCTACATATCATGGGCGAGGAGCGCATATCACGGATTCGCAAGCTCGAGATCTTTACGGAAGGGGCCTGTTATCCTAGTAGCGACGGTGATGAGCCACAAGAGTAAGCTTCCATGACTACGACTTCATGCGTGCGACTGCTACTGACATTATTTAGCTGTACTACTCATCCTTGTGGTGCCGAAGAGAAGGACTGTTACCACTTCTGCTGGAGATCTATTGGACTGGACCTTGCAGAAGCCGGGCCTTACTTGAATGACATCAAATTGACCTCGCATGATTTGAGCGATGTCGATGAGAGTGAGCAGACCGACATTACCTCGTCCTACTACGGCTGCTCTAATACCGGGTCGATGGTTTGTGCAAATGCAAGGAGGAATGCTTGGTTCGATGTGTTGGGAAGAGTTGAGTGGCGAGATGGGCGGCCACAGTTGACTACGCGAAGCCTGATGGCGATATGGCAGGTGGCGGCTGCTGATAGGGACTCGGCGACACTGCGAGACTACTCAGGAGACTTCGATTTGAGAAGAAGGCGAATCCACGGGTCAGTAGCTTCGGAATGGACTACATCTGTCAGCTAGCCTGGAGACACTGCGTGTGGTATAGGAGCTTGCTGTGGAAACGCGCGCTTCCAGTGTCTCGATTTTTCAACCCCGACAGTAGTGTGAAATCATTGTTGCATCACTACCTCGACTGAAGCAATTGTCCAAAGCGCGGTGCCTCAGCCCTTACGCGGTCCGCCGACCAACTACCTCAGCAAGAACCGGCGCAAAGTACCCATGCGTTGAAGTTGGCCACCCCGCCCGCAGGCTCAGAAACAACAGCAGGACCTTCTCCCGTCACATTGCTGCCGAGTGTCACTGTCACATTGCCGAAAGCTCCGCTGTACGGCCGAGAGATAAAGTTGATACCGGGTTGTAAACCATCAAATGGCGCCGAAGGAACTGACTCGATCTTGATTGTCGCTTGCGTTTCCTCTGCAGCTAACACAATGGCAAAGACGCCGTCTTCCAAAATGTCGTCAACAGGATAGCAGGTCTGTTACCCCTTGGTGTTAATGCCAGAAAGACAGTCATTTCCGGTAACATCAGTTGGGCCTGCGCGAGCTGGAGCACTTCGATACCAGAACACGATCTTGTCTTCTCCGCATGGCACAGCCGGAGCAGCGTTGGCGGCATTGTAAGCATGCTTGTATGCGGCGATCTGATAAGGAAGAGTCGTCAACCAGGCTTGGTGGGAGTATCCATCGACGTAATCAGCACCAGGTGGGATGCCAGCTTCGTAAATAGGGCCGATGTAATGGGACTCGCCGAAGTCGTTCCAGGTCACTATCTCTACGAACTGAGGAAGGATATCGACATCGAGAGTCTAAGGGTATTAGCCCGGTGGCTCGTACTCACTTGGGCGATTGTACTTACTTGTTGCCATCTGCTGAACCACATATCGTCGCCGCGCCAAACTCAGGCCTTGTTGTATGCCGGCAGATTAGTGTAAAACCACGGAGAAACGCCTGCAGGGAGATCAGCTAATGATTAATCGTGAGTAAAGCAGTCTTTCCTAGACAATAGTTTTCGACGTGCGGATGCCGGTGGTCTAGGCATTACTACAGTCCAGCAGTACATCCGCGGGAACAGTGCGATCGAATGTTACTTCAATTACACCATCAACGAGCTCAACGTCGTTGACCGCAAACACGCCCAGTCTCTGCACACCTCTCGCAACGCAACATCGACTACCCGGCGGCGCTATCGCAGGAACCGTCGTAAGTCCTGTCTTCGGCGTAGCTGCCCTCGCCGCTATCGGTGGAGTATCATTCAGGAGGACACGACAGAAGGCCCAGAAGGCATATAAGCCAAGGAGACCTGAATTGTCCAACGACGAGCAAATCAGCGAGCTGTTCACCAAAGAGGTCAAGCCGCCGGCATACTGGGAGCTTGCATCGAAGGAGCCTACTGGCTCTGAGCTGCCCGTGAGGGAGCCTGCGGAGCTTGTCGGGAGCGACCATGCATTGTATGAACTTCCAGACAGTGAGAGGGAACGGCAGTAAGTTTTGCGTCAGCAGAGTTTGAATGGCAACACTGGAAAGGTGGCTGGCGAGTAGCGTGAGTGATCCCGCTGCTTCATAGGGAGATGACTGTGCGGAACTGCACTTTGCAATCTTTTGCATGCCATAAGCATGAGCTACCAAGCAAGCAAGCACTAGGCAGTACCAGTGCTACGTCTGCCATACCCAGTGCATCCCTATCGAGAGAGCGCCTAGCCGTGGACCGCAGTGCTCACGTCGCTCCATCGTCGCTCCATGATACTGATAGACTGTGGTAATTCACACACGTCCAGAACCACTCCATGTGCCCTGTGTCGTCCACCGGAGTAGTCGCCATGATTGCTCTTGCTCCGGGCTGTGGATGCCTGTACCTCTCAAGCCATCATCATCCGGTTCATGTCCCCATAGCTCTCCGTGACTTCGACTTTCTGCTTCTCAAACAGCTCCCCAAATTTGAGCTCTTCACTCTCCTTCCAAGGTCCCGTCACATCCCTGATCCAGATCTTGCAAGGCGGTTGTGACATGTATATTTGCTGCCACGAGCCCTTGCCGTACCGCACCGGACAGATTGTGATGTCTCGCGGACGAAACTCCGGCGTCTTTTGCTGAAATTCGAGACGGACAATATGCCCGCGACGGCTACTGACGATGTCGCATGCACGTGGCGCAACAGGGTACATGCTGTCGTAGCCTGGGTTCTCAACAACCATGCTATGATGGCCGCTATAGTAGAACAGAGGGATACGTTGGTAGTGGACGTAGTTGCTGAGGAACGGGTTGAGTGTGGGACGCGAAACTGTCGCAGGCTTTGGCTTGAAGAACAGCGCTTGCTGAAGTGCGTCAGAGCCGTCGATGACAGCTTTGAAGCGCTTGCTCACCCGCTGCGCAAACAGGAGGGTGCGCACGTCGATCTGCAGGAGAATCGGCTCAAGGAGCTCGAAGGTGTTCGCCACTTGTTGGCCGGCTGTGCTCTTGTTCGGTGTGAGGGCTTGCTCTAGAGATGCAACACGCTCATTGATGCCGTGGAGCTCAGCTTGTACTCCTTTCGTGAAGCCATCGAGGAGGTGGTAGATGTCGTTCAGAGTCCTGTCTGCAGCCATAGCGCCGAGCCTTGCGCGCGCACCTATGATGAATATCAGTGACTGACTTCAAGCTTCTCCGAACTCTGTGAAAACCTACCAGTAGCTGTCGGAGTCTGAAGTGACGGGGTGGTGATGTTGGGCGAGTGATCACGTGGAATTTTATAGCGGAGGAAGAAGCGGAAGTAAGAAGAACTTGGCGAAGCTCTTCTCTAGGTTGACGTAAACAAACGGAGCACCTGCCTCAGGCTTCTATCACATGCTTCCCGTACGTTTTCCAGGTTTACCGCTGAGCACGGGCTTTAGGGATGTATCCAATCCCCTCCACATCCGCGATCATAACCTCTTCTCCCGACACTCCCCAAGCATCTCCTTCGCAAACCCATCCCTGCCCTCATTGACCGTAATCCTCTCCACCGCCTTCACAAGATCATAAACCACGCCCTCCCCAACCACACTATCCATCTTATAATCGTTATGCTCCCGCACATAATGCCTCATCCACTTCGCCGCCGTCCACAGAGACCCATTCGCTCGGCCCTTGATGAGCGCCAAGTACTGCGCCAACTCGCATCTGGTCTCCACATCGACATTCAGGCTATCGAGATAGGACTCCACGAGCGGTATCAAGCCCGGGAAAGAGCCGTCCGCTTTACCATTGATGATTTCGTCCACGCTCATGAGCTCGTACTCATCTTCCACAGTACCGACGGGTGAAGCAGGCCGACTAGGCTGCAACTTCGGCGTACTAGCGCCAGAAGGAGGGTTCGAAGCGCCATTCATCTTCGCTTGCCTTTTCGGCAAGGGGTCCTTCCGGAAGTAGAACTTCTCATTCAGCACCGCATCGCGGGCATGCGCTGTCTCCATGTTCTCTGTCGCACGCGGGATAGGGATGTAGAAATTGAGGTCGAAACTAAGAATAGCTCTAGTAATGAGGACAATGAAGACGGAGAAAGCGGCGTTTTCGAAGTCCGTGATCTGGATCTCCATGGGTCGGACCTCGACTCGCCAACCGATGTCGTTGCCGGGTGGAGGTGGCTTGAAGCGCATATGCTGCCAGTTCGTGCTCTGCAAGTTCTCGAAGTGGTCGCTCTTGTCGAGGTCGAGCTTCTCCAGATCCTCGTTGAAGACTACGATCGGGTCGCGGATGAAGAGGTGTGCGAAGTGCGTGGCCAGCAGATCGTCCATACCGCCTTCAACCAAGCGCTTCTTGAGGTCTTCGTCAACGACCAAGTCCGGGTCAAGGTACTCTGGCCGCAAGCGAGGGTCCTGGGAGATGTACGTGCTGTTGCTGGCATATCTCGACTTCGGTATCCGCCATCGGTCGTTCTTGAGCGG
>JAKLLW010001577.1:0-13615 GCA_022814695.1 Neocatenulostroma microsporum
TACAGCGGCGGCAGCAATGCCCAATCTAGTCTCATCCAGTTCTTCGACGTGGCGCTCAGCGTTGAGCACCGCCCTACCGGCACAAAAGCGCCCCGCGACGAGCACCAGGAGTTCGGCAATGGCAAGAAGAAGCCAGTTGCACCAGAACCAAGCTTCATCCACGAGATGCGGAAGTACATGCCGGGACCACATGCTCGCTTTCTGGAAGCAGTAGGCCGAGTTGCCAACATTCGCTCTTTTGTACAGCAGCACCGCTACGACCGCTCCCTCAGCGTAGCCTTCGATGCCTGCTTGGCTATGCTCAGTGCATTTCGGGATAAGCACATCCAGATAGTGAGCCGCTACATCATCATCAAGAGCCAGGAGGCCAAGAAGAAAGAGGAGAGTAATACCAAGAAGCTGCCAGTCGAGACAGAACTGCCTGTGAGACCAAAGAGTGCCGCTGGCAAGCCAGAAGAGAAGGACCGCAAGAATCTCCGCGGGACGGGAGGTACCTCTCTTATACCGTTCTTACGGCAAGCTCGCGACGAGACAGGAGAGCCGGCAGTGGATGCTTGGGCGAGACGAGTGCTTAGCAAAGGCCGTGATAACGGGCACAGAGAGAGGAGACAGTCAAAGGTTGAGCTTCAGGGTCTCGCGAGCGTATGGCATGTCGATGATAGTGATGGTGGGCTGTGTCTATACTAACCGGCAGGTCTACTTGGGCCTATGATTACGGGATGGGGAGTCTGTGAATGCTCCATCACCGAT
Organism: Neocatenulostroma microsporum; assembly: GCA_022814695.1. Lineage (NCBI taxonomy): Eukaryota > Fungi > Ascomycota > Dothideomycetes > Mycosphaerellales > Teratosphaeriaceae > Neocatenulostroma > Neocatenulostroma microsporum. Next base: position 751 of record JAKLLW010001577.1, read on the forward strand.
GAGAGATGAGAGATGATGTACATACTGCTTGATACCCGCCTTCTTCTGCGCGGACGAGACGAAGAACGGAGCAATCCGAAAAAGCGAATTGAGATCAAATTCTACTGCCTACGCATTATCAAATTCCAACTACTGATCATACTTCGAGGCTTCAGGAGATGAAGCATACTCATCAGCTTCGTGTGTGGAAATTGCGATCTGCCGACTGGATGAGTTCAAACATCTTAGAATGGTGGCTGCCGGGAGGCGTCTCCCCAAGTCCGACTTCAACGCACCAGCAAGCGTGAGTGGTCTGGCAGAGTATAGCATCTGTCATGTTCGGCAGCAAATCTGTGCGAAGGCCATGGACTATGTAAATGGGGACGTAGGTTACTCATATCATTACTGTCATATCATTGTATGAAACTGTAGGTGTGGCACTAGGTACACTCATGCACACTCAGGTCGTCGTCATCATCATCGATCAGCACCCCTTCATCCAGCCAAGATATCATCAACAGTATCCGATATTCCTCCAACGATAATGTAAGCCGTAAAGCAGAGATCGGAGAGCGCCACGAAAAGCACCAGGCGCCACTAGGTCGAGAACCTGCGCGCAGGATCCGGCTTCTCCTTGTGCTCCCTGAACTTATCCGAATGGAAATGTGATTGCACCCACGCAGACGGAGCCTTCGCCCTGTCCACCTAGGACGAGCCGGAAGTGCCCGCGCCTGTCCCTGAAGCAGAGTTGCCACCCGAGGTACTACCCGGCTGGCGCTGCACGGCACCGAATTGCGGCTTGCCGTCGTTCATGTCGAAGATGGCGTAGACCGAGCGCAAGAAGACATCGCCGAAGATGTCAAAATCCTGCTGGCCACGCGACTGGAGACCGCCGTAGATGAAGCCGTTGTTGAGGTTCTGGAAAGCGATGTCCTCGCCGTTGACGGTGTAGAGGGTGTCGCCGACGGCGAGCTCGAGGGTTGGCAGGTCGGCGGCGGTGACGGTGTCTGGGTAGACCCATCCCTGCTGCTGCGAGTCTTGCTTGGCACCCTTGATGGCGCCGTAGTAGGCGGAGCAGACATCGTCACCAACCAGAGCCAATGTGGTGCCAGTGTCGGCGATGGCGGTGTTGCTCGAGCGGGTGATGGTCTTACCATTCACAGAAGCGCTGGTGGAGTTGAACATCCAGAAGCCCTGAGAGTTGTCGATAGGAGCATACGATGGGGTCATACCGCCAAGGCTGTCCTGGTCGATGAAGCCGAAGGTGTAAAAGCTGTTCTCGGTGGTGTCGCCGAGCCAAGCGGTGAACAGCTCAGCGGACGCCGGGATATCCTTCTGTGAGATCATGTTCTCGACTGGGGTAGCGACCGGGGTCGGCGTGACGGTGTTGATCGAGCTAAAAGCGAGACCGAGCAGACCCTGGCCTTGGCCCTGGGCGAACTCGCTGCTGACCTGCTTGGCAAGCTCAATAGCTTGGTTGTTGACGACGAGGCCGCCGACGTTGAGCTGATCCGTGCCAACATCGCCGCTAGCACCACTGCCGTCACCGTAGGAGATCTGCCAGGTGCTACCCGACGAGGCCTTCCAGGTGGAACTCTTGGATGGGTCGAACAGCTTCTGGTTGCCCTGTTGCGCTGTTGGGAGCTCCGTGCTGAAGACCCAGAGATCGGCACTGCCTGTGTCAAAGTCCAGGGTCATAGTCTGGGCTGGAGTGCCGATCCCGACGTCAACGAGGTATTCGGAATTGTTCTCAGCATCTTGGGCCTGTGCAGTGTTAGCAAGAGCCGGCAACGTACGGCAACGTATCAACATACCGGGACCTCGCCGGTCTGGCCAGTAGCCGCGTCCTTCTTGGCGAGCGTGAAGCTTCCGACGTGAGCCTTGCCGCCGATCTTGTGGCCTGTCTTTCTGAGGATGGATTGCGAGCCTTGCTGTTCAATGTGCTTAACCATGCAGTACGGGCCCTCGACGGTTGGGTGGAAGTTGTCTGCCAAACACCACTGTCAGTGCTACTCCTCAAGGAACTGGCAATATGACGACTTACACTTGCGCATGGCGCGAACGTACGACTTCATGCCATTACGCTCCGTGGTGCGGACCAGCTTCTGGCGGGTGAGGTGCTTCAAGTTCGTAGCCATGTTGACTGATTGTGTGTGGTGTATCTTCTTGGTTCTGGGTGTATGTTGCTGATAGATTGGGGAGTATGGTAGAGTGTGCAAAGCGAGAAATAGACAAGGAGAAGTGTATTGCACTGGAAGGCGAGCTTGAAGTATGAAGAGCAGAGAGTGCAAACAAACCTGCTGATAGCAACAAGAGAGCAGGCAACCGAAACAAACACAGACGTCATCCGGGCGAAGCACTCGCGCCAGAAACCACGCCATGTGATGGCGTCGCGGCTGCTTGCCACGGAGTTTGTTCAAGACGGCCACCACGAGCCAGTCATGTCAAGTGCGTGGACCTCGCCCGCCTCGGTAGCGCCGGGGCAGGTGCATAGCAGCTGTGTGCTTGTCTTTGTTCCTTGCGTTATCAGGTCGCTTTAAGGCAGGTACCAGGCTCTCGTGATAGGCTGCCCGAGCTTCGATATGGCGATGTGGTGCAAGGTCTTTGTTTGCAAACAGGTTGGAACTCCTGATCACTGTGGGGGTGACGTACGCGTATGCCAAATGGTCGTGGATTATGACGGTAGAGTCCTGTTTCAGGCTCTGGTACACGTGGCGCCTGACAACAAGGTCCGTCCCTTTATCATGGTGTAAGGTTGTAGGTCGAGCGGGCGGTAACACAAGGTGGATAAGGATCAAGAAGCTTTCCCCGTGCGGCAGGAACGGCACGTTTATGGCTTGCTGATAAGCTCCTCGGCCAAGTCCTTGCCGAGTCTCTTCAGTGAAACAAGGGCTCGGATAGCAAGCCGGACGTCATCAGCCATAGCATGTGAAAGTGTAACACAGTTTGTGTATCACAAGCGTAGCCTTGTGGCTCTTTGAATTACCTCTGCGATACCTGGGAGCTCGTTCGACCTGCAACTAGCGGGGTACATACTAGACCAGCATGGTGTGCAGTAGGGTTTAAGAATTGCGTCAAGCGTCTTGGGCGGTCTGCACAGCGAGCCGACAGATCCAGCTCTACCTCCTAGAGCTCGATGAGAAGACAAGAACGAATACACCGTGGCCAATTACTGCCGCAGTAGTACTTGATACAAAAGGTCACTGAGCTGCTCAGATAGCTGCTCATGAGCCGCTCGTCGAGATTACTACCCCAGTGGACGGACGAGCGATCACAAGAAAGGTCACGGCCGAAACCATCGTTCAGCTTTATGCTTACGACTTGATCACATAAGAGTCTGACCCGTTGACACGCTACGTTCGACGAGGGTGCGTGGCTATCTGATTGTACCTTCAGCTTCAGATAGAGCTGCCCTGGTGTGCATACGATCGTGCAAGACAAGGGCATGTCGAGAAGTACGTCTGCTCTGCTGTACAAGCTGCGAGCCGGCGGACTAGTACTACGATAGGTGACCATGTGGTAATACCCGCTGCTGTATGTTTTGCCTTTTCTTTCGATGATATCGAGGGTTGGAGATGCTTTTCTTTTTGCCAGTGTTGTGCTTGGTACCAGATAATTGAATTGGAAAACGGGGTTCTCCCGGGTCGTTCACAGTCATTGTTGCTGTACACCAAGTTACGAATGGCAAGGGCAATGGAAAGACATTTCCATTTCCCTACTCAGGGGAGTCCGCTGTCCCTAGGCTTGATGGTAGATACATCAGCCCAAAAGCTACCGAGGATGGATAAGGAGAAGGGACAACAGGCTCCATCGTCACCGAGCTCCAGCATTCATTACTTCGTGTCAAGTCCATACTCATCGATGTCTCTCGTCTCTTATAGTGGCCCTCGATCATTCGGGGCTCCACGGCCGTGTACCCTTCAACATTCAACCAACCCGCCCCATCACCCCTATCACTCCGACCCCAGCACCCTCCTCACCTCCCCAACCTCAGCATGATCCCTCGTATTCTTCATCCTATGACACCACTTCACCTCCCCATCCTCAAAGACCCATTCTCCTCCATTCTGATCATAAGCCCCTCCCTTCCCATTCACAGCTCCACTCTTGATCATCGTCCACATACTACTTAACGTTCCTGCCACGATGCCACTCTTCACGTACTCCGGCCTCTTCTCCCCCAAGTCCAGATTACTCACCATTCCGAGTTTGGCGTAGAGGGAGCGGGAAGGGTCGGTGTAAATGGGAAACGGGCAGGAGGTGCGGGTGCGGTATTCGGGGACTACGTGGGGTTGGCCGCAGCCGATGATTGTTAGGGTGAAGGGGTGATTGGATTGCTGGGGGTGAGGGAAGGTGGTGGAGAGGGCGCGGACGTAGTCTTCGCAGTGCTGTTGAGATATGGGGTGTTAGTGGTGGTGGGGTAGGGGTAGGGTTGGGAGGAAGAGATGTACACCGCAGTAGAAGTGGCGGATGAAGACTATAAGGTACTTGTTGGGGCCTGAGTAGAGGGTCTTGAACGGTGTTTTTGTGCCGTTCTCGTCTTGGACATCGAGCTCGCCGGCCTCTTGGAGGGTCTTTGCGTCTGGGAGGTTGCAGTCCTGTTGCTTCTCTTCGGTCGGATCTGCCATACTGCTTTGGTGTCTGAGCTGTTAGGATTTTATTCTTGTTGCTTGATCAAAAGAACAAGATGGTGGATACGAGAGCTGCCACTCCCTCGCATGTGATACATCATTTCCATTTCCGGCTTAAAGAGCTTCCGTGAAGATCCCTCGTCTGGTCTCGTTTGGTTGTGAATCTCACGCCATCTATTGGCATATATGCCTAACCACACTGAGAGGCCGTCACTCTCCCAAGGACTTCACGAGCCTCGAAGAAAGTGAGAGAGTGACGAACAGTCAGTTGACCGTTAGTGAGCACGAGCCGCCCTCGGCTCAGTGACGCCGAACGCCAAGGATAGCGTTCCTTTGCCCGCCTATCTCAAGGCGCTTCGCTATACCTACACCGCAGCCAGCACACCACAACACCTACGACCCCCCCATTACTGGCAGCAGCTCAGGACACAGCTTCCGCTGCACTATATGAGAACATAATGTTCTCGACCAGACTGAGCCGCGTCGCTCACCGCGCCACAGCGACACCGTCCCTCTCCAACACCTCCGCAACCGCCGCCCGGAGTACACAGTGTATAGCTACACGACCCTCGCATCAGCGACGACCATCTTCAAGCAAAGCATCATGCCCACCCGATGACAGCAACTCATCCCCGGCGGCAAAGGCAGCGACAACAGATGGGGCTCCGGCATCGGCACAAGCGCCGAGGAGGACGAAGAGGCATAGCAGAGGAAATAGGTTACAGGGACTGGTATCAGAGCGAGTTAACAAGAGTAAAGGGCCGGTGGATCAGTTCGCTGGGCTGCCTGCTGTGCCTGGGGTCGGCCATCTCCATGATAAGGGTATGATTAGGTCAAGTTAGAGAAATGGGCATCTGCTGATTGAGTTCTAGACATGGGCATATCATGGTTCTTCTCCATGCACCGACCCCTCTCCATCACCCACACAGTACCCCCTCCCGCCAGCGAAGAAGCTTTCGCCAACCTCCTAGACGGAAATCGAGAGCGCGACGTCTGGGAAGACGGCAACTCCTCGGAAGGAAGGCCAGAAGACGTGATATACACCCTTCACAACACCCTCGAGGCACTCACAGACAACACCACCTCATCACAAGAAGAAGGTGTCCGATGGCAAGTCATCGAAGAATCACCCTCAAACAACAACCCCGTCACGCACCTAGACGGCGCTCCCAAACCCAAGAGTTTAACAGAGTTAGTAGCGCAATTCCAACCCTTCACTGCGCCGCCTCCACCTCAGCCATTTGAGACCGAAACCCAGCGGAAAGCGAACGAGAAGAAAGGTGCACCGGTGAAGCATCGAAAACAACAGCAGCAAGCCTCAGCCTCAACGACTAAGGGCCAACAACAAAAGAGCTACCAAACAACCATCACCGTCCTCGAGCTCACGGACCCGGACGGCATGAAAACCTACTCCGCATCCTCCTCCCCTATCGTCCGTGTCCCTGGCCCAGCAGACGAGTCCACCACCACCGCCCAACTCACGCCTTCCAAACGTCAGCCTTTCCTCGAGCGCATGCGGAGGAGACAGCGGATGTACCTCTCTTCCCAGCATACCAAGATGCTGGCCCGCGTGGGGAGCGAGAGATGGGTGAGGAGAGCCCCAAGCGAGAAGAGGTTAAAGATGATTTTGATTTCCGTGAAGAGGCAGAGGAAGCTGAAGATGAAGAAGCACAAGTATAAGAAGTTGATGAAGCGGACGAGGAATTTGAGGAGGAGGCAGGACAGGGCTTAAGCTACCATACATGCCTTCTCTGGGAGCTGCGAACACTGTGATGGTGTGCAGGCTGGTGTGATGTGGTCGGGGGTGTTGCATTCGCGGTGGCGTTTTGAGCGGTGTTTGCACTTGGGTCTGTTCCGTGGCTCAGCGATTGCAAGCGTGGAGACTTACCCGTCTGATATTCTAGATATGCATGCATGCAAACGAATCAACTCTATCTACTCCAGGAAGCGGCTCCAGCTTGGTACTGGTACGCACTTTACTCGGTCTCCGGTGACCGCTGACTGGTGACTGGGATGCTGCGAGAAAGGTTGCTCGCGTTTGACCGGGTCTACCCCCTGGGGACTCGTGGGGAGGCTAACGAGAGGACGACGAGTGTTGCTTACCGCTTACAATTCGGACAGTATGGTCCATAGTCAGTGGCAGAGAAGGACTCTCAGAAACTGATATGAGGTGCTAGCATACATGATACGCAGGACTCCGTTGCAGCCGGCGGCCATTCACTAATGTCTCTCCCAACCGACCATCCCAAGCCAACCGTGCCTCTTGCTGGCAGCATACAGCCGCACGCGAATGCAGCCTTCACTGAGTGCCGTGCATGCGCCGACAACTTCGCATCCAGGAACCAGCTCGTGAACCATGTGCGGTGACGCCATCTGAAAGGCAACAAGGCAATCAGGCTGGGCACAACCAAGCAAGCAAGCCGCATACCTCGACTGACCCAACCTAAGTCGACTCGTCAATGGATGTGGTCACCTCATCGACTCCAAAAGTAACCTGACTTGTGTATACCTTTCAATGCTGGCATTGCGTGCGATTTGGCTAACTCCCGACCGAAGGCAGCGTCGAACAGGCAGTCTGTCTCGACACCGGTTGCGGCATTCCTTTAGCAGACGAGCAATTTGTCCTCATCCTTCATCCTGACGTGGAGCAGGCAAAGGTGACATGTCGAACAGGTATGTCGAACAGGTATGTCGAACCGGTATGTCGATGTCCATCCCCTCTGCTTCAACAACGTTCATGCTGATCAATAACAATGCGGTCAACGAGCGAACGAACAGAGAACAAGGGGAGCGCTCGTCCATTCACGTCGCTGACGGTGTTCGTCTGTTCTGTTCGCCTCACAGAGGCTGTTCGCTTGCTCGTTCAGATGTTCGTTTACTAACGTCGCAGCGACAGGGAGGTGCGCAATCGGCCAAAGTACCTAGTCGAGAAATTCCGAACACCCTAGAGATATTGGTGTATATGTCAATAGTCGTCTGTCGACTACAGACCCAAGGGTGGGTCTTACATACGCTGGGTACTTCCTATCCGGATGCAGCGCCGGCTTTCGCGGGCGCGGAGAAAGCTCGACAGACAGCCTGTAACATTGGCATTCTACCGTAGGGTTTGTTTACGAAACGTTCGAACGAACAAGAGGATTTGCTAGTTTGTCCAGCCTCTTGTTCGTTCGCTCGTTCGCTTGTGGAACCTTATGAACGAATGTTCACTGTTCGACCACTGACCACCCTGACCAGGACGTTGGCCTTCAGCTGGTAGGCCAGATATACCTCACGTGCGATCTTCACCAGAGCTGAGGTGTCGTCGTTCTTCTTCACCAGAATGAACATCGTCAAGAGAACGCACCTTACGCAATACAGCAAGCACGAATTTGTTCCGGCCTCGATGAGATCTGGCGGTATTAGCCCCAAGGCTTGGCGACAATGGACGTTGCCGTCTGCGCCGTGACAAGTTCCACGTTACTTGGTTTGGGATAGGACTGGCAGTGCGGCAACGTCTTTGTAATTGAGCCTCGCCGGTATTGCGAAGCTTCGGGTGTGTTTGACATTTGGGCTGTGCGGCAGCTCATTTTGGGGCCAAAGTCGATCGGCATGCGCTTCGCCCCTCAATCTGCACTTCGCCTCACGACAGCCTTCTCTCAAGAGCCCGAAGAACGCCAGATGGAACGTTGAACGGAATCAACCTCCCCTGCCTTTCTGTGCGGCGATAGTTGGAATGGAGCAGGATAGTCTGATACCACGAGAAACCTCACCAGATGCCAGTGTGGAGCGGCGACCATCGCAGCGTGCCGTGTCTCCAGCTGAAGATCAAATGTCGAATTCTCCAAGCGAGAGGGAGCGAGAAGTTCCCAGCGAAGCCGAGCGCCTGACGTCCGACGTGCAAGAAGAAGCGGTCCGGGACATTGAACACACCAGCACGGAGGCGGCGATGCATCAGCAGGAGACGAAGAAAGTCGACATACCCACCGCGAAGCTTCGCAAATCTGGATACGTGGTCTGGCTTGTGCTCTTGTACAGCACCCTAGCTGTATTCTCGTGGATTGTTCTCTGCATATTGACGAAGCGCCCAATTACAGGAAGAAAACGATATGGTACGAATATTGACTGTCAGTTTATGAAAGACATGGGGCCGACTCAATAGGTGCCGACTTCGACGTCAAAGGTGCGTACGACGCTGCCTACGTTGTCCACGCACTGTATGCGAAGAACGAGGATTGGTTGCGAGCAGCGGAGATCATCCGGTCAATTGTGGCCGTCTTAACAATACCGTTGACCTCCGCAGTCTGCTCGAAAGCTGCTGTGGTTTATGTGCAGCAGAGTATCCGCAGCAACCTGACCTTACGTCAGACGATGGTTCTAGCTGACCGAAGCGTATTTCGTAACAACGGAGACCATCAAGACGCCGACATATCCCTACTACCTTCCGTTCATCAGAGATATTGCCGACCAGCTCCCGGTTTATCCGGACGAAGACGACAATCTGATCACAGTGATGGCTCGCTCGGCTGTAACCTCAACGGACATTACAAACCCGCAATCACGACTATGGACTGGAAAGTCTACCAACTGCACCGTGCCGGTGAAGAAGACCGATGAATCCAAATTCCCAAAGTCCTGCCTCTACGGACAGGGCAACACTCTGTTGAGCATGAACACGCTGGAAGATCCTTTCCTTGCGGAACTCCCGTACGGCTATAGCACGGGCGTCGTCCGGCAATACCTTTTGCGGGTCAATTCCTCAGCTCATAGAGAAGTAGTTGCTGAGACGGAATATCCTGCGGGCTGCGAAACCCTCCCGGGCGCCTTCTACGCACGGTACGGCAGCAACAACCCCTACATGGACCCCGCATCGGTCGATGACAACGGCTGGGGCAATTGGACATTGGAAGCGTGTATGCCCGCTAATCTCAGCACTTCGCCCTGGCGAGCGACTAGAAAGCGGCAGGACTTTACTGAGGAGCTCTATCTCAATATCTCACTTCTCGCCACAGACCAATCTGGCTTCTTCGAGACGCCACAAGAGAGAGGTGGCCTTTTCAAGGTGACGCTCGATACAACCGCTGGATTCTTCGAGCTTCCAACCTATATGAATGGGCTACGACCGGGAGAGCTACTGGATGGAAGCCCAACGGATCTTTGTAAAAATAATTGTGCTTCGCAAGATTTCGTATCTCTGGATGGCTCGAAAGGGTAAGTGGGCTGTTGTATGTATGTGACATGGTCCTTCGCTAAAACCGTTTGCAGCAATTATGGAATTTATGGGCTTGATAACGCCAGAGAACGCCGCAACGAGGATTCCAGCATGACGAGCAACTCGTCTCTGGCACTCGAGAAGTGTAGAGATCGCAGACTTTTGACGACTATTGCGCTGGCGTTGTTTGGTAACGGATCGTTCATTGCAGATCGTCTCGCATATCCGGAGGCGTTCATGTATCCCAACGTGACCGGCCTAACCCCAGGCTATGGGATGTGCGTTGCACAGGCACCGTTTGCGGGACTGCTTCGTACTGGTTTCGGGTTCCCGGCCTACAACCCCAACTACCCTTGTCTAACAAATGATGTTTGGGACCACGATGATATTCAAAGCCAGGTTGTGAACGTACGTATACTAACGATTAGAAGCCTTGGACAATGCTGGGGACATTTGCTGACCCTCATCTCCATCATCCTTAGTTCATTCGCGCCTTCTACTGGAACGAATGGGACCACTACAGAACCGACGACGACACCGTCATCACGAATGCATTCACTGCGGCCGCCTTTTTGACAGACGAAGTCTGGCTATTGTCGGCCAAGCCAGATGGTGGTACCTGGAGTGTTACTTTCGATATGGGCGCCGACACCACGATCCCTGCAATCTCCATGCTAGGTATCATTCTCGTATCTGCATTGCTAGGCTTGTTCTTGATCAGCCTTCTGGCCCTTGCCGCGTACAGCGCGCGCACGCCACGCTGGACAGACCAGCTTGATTCGTTTGCGATGCTGCGGCTTGGCGCAAGCCTCGCCGACGATATTCAGCTGAAGGTCGCGGATGAGACCGATAGCGTCAAGATACTCGACAGGTTGCCAGGTTGGATTGGAGATGCGACGGATGGGGAGGAAGCAATTGGAGAGATAGCTCTTGGAGCGCAGAGGGTTCTGACGGGTGACAGAAAGTATGCAGCGTACTACACCCCCCTCCAGCGTACGCCCCGGACTTTCTAGGGTCCGCCGCGTATGACTTGCTTGGTTGACGCCGGTGCTTCCTCTCCGAGAGACGGCGTGATTGCGAAGCAGCTCAAGTCTTTGGTCTTTGCGCGGCGCAGACGCCACGCTGTTTGCCATCCTTGCTAAAAGCCAAGACGACCTAGATGGCAAAACGATTAGGTTCCTAGCACTAAAATGAAAGCAAAACATACAGCAGCGGGTATTCCCACATGGTCACCCACTGTAGTACTAGTCCGCCGGTTCGCAGCTTATGTATGGCAGAGCGGACGGGATGCCCAGTTTTCTGCGACCTGTGGCCGTATGTGCTCAGTTGAGTTTTGTGATAATTTATATCCGAGCTGTTTATGGAGGTGACTCTTGATAACGACGGCTCGGCACAAGCGCTGGTTACTCCAGAGACCCGTAGTAATACTATCGATACTATCACGCACGATGCGCTCAGAAAAGTGTGGAGGAGGCAGTGGGGACGGCTTTCAGTCGATACTATCCAGCAACGGATCCACGAGCGTGGCAGACCAACCCAGCTACAAGCGACCAGAGCCCACCTGAGGAATGCAGCAGGCGACGGCACGGTGAGAGATGCCGTAGATAGGGCTTCTTGTCTCGGAGGTGGAACGCATAAGTGAGCGAGCATTCTTGGACAGCGCGAAACAGGAATCCGCTGGCAAGTAGATGTTGTTGGTCTGCGACTAAGTGGCAACGACAGCGGTGGTCAATACGAAGTAGCCAACGAGGGCGGAGAGGGTAGGGTTGCTGTCATGTTCGACATGCGCCGGCTCTGTTCCAAGAATGGAATGGGAGAGGATGGTGAGGGCAGGACGAAGGTCTGGGTCGTTTCGGCCGGGAAGAACACAGGATTAGCGACTCGGATGGCCACCTGCACCATCAGGATCGCACAGACGTCCTCCGCACTGCTGACGCTTCACCTGGTTCCCAGTCTGTGGGTCTCCTGTATCCGATGTCTTTGTCAAACGTAGCGAAAGGCACAAAGTCACCGTTGTCGCAGGTATAACGTGAACGGACAGGCAATGCTTCTGTTGTTGGAGAAGATGAACTGTGGGCCGACATATCGCGCTGGAACGCTGGCCAAACCTTCTGACTCGCATCAAGCCAAGATCTGGCCGACAGGCACTCACATCTGTGGCGTTGTTCACAACGACATGATGAAGAAACGAAAGTTGTTCTAGACCGCTTGGTGACAGGCATGATGCATGACTAACGCTCAACGCCTGGAGGGCATGTGGAAACAGGCGAGACTGATACTCACCAAGTGAGTGAAGTGTTGCATTGCGCTACTTACCAACAAACATCGTTGAGTAGCGATCCTCATATGCTGGTCATACTACCAGACTGGGATGATTCGGAACGATATCGCGACAATGCAGGGCGCTTGACCTGCGCAGCATGCTGGGTAGCAGCAGTAGTACAGCCGAGGATGGCTCTGCTCGCGCAATGTAGCAGAGTAGCAGGATGCGACCGGAACGAGGACACTGGCGTTGCTGAAAGGGTCAGCGTGAGCGTTTGTCGCTTTGGGCCACTGGGTGAGGCAATGTAGCTCCAGCTTTAGTGGACCGCCCGAAGCTCGGTGGCAACGTAGATTGATTGCTGTTTGCTGCTCTCACGGTCAAGAACTTTTAATCATGCACCGGCTGCCTGTACCACCGCTTAAAGGCCTTGGCTCCGTTTGAAGAGCCTGCCCAATATCGCTTTGGTGCCTGTCAGGTGCCCGGAAGGTAACAGCAGAGATCCATTGCCTCTCGATAAAAGAGAGAGACCAGGCTCTATCGCCATTGAGCCTCGGCAGGGATTAGTAATACGCCGATTGGTACTCCCTATGCATTGCACGTCGGCTACATTAGCTTACGTCGAAGCGCTATTGCAAGGGAGTAGAATCGCTATGATAAGAGCATACAACCTGATCGGTGGAGATATCGACGTGGTCCAAATCCTGCCCCAAAGCAGCTTTGCTGGCACGAAGCGTCAGGACGCTGTCATTCAATGCATTGTCGCATGCATGGCCAGATTGCGCGAATCCACAACGTAGCAATGAC